>JAJGOT010000128.1:1172500-1375000 GCA_022457155.1 Cladopsammia gracilis | reverse complement strand
ATAAAAAATTGGGACTTTAAAAACCTTGTGGCTCGTAAAGTAACACACACTGTTTGCCAAAAATGTTTAACATTTTTTTGGTTACTTTTACAAACTTCAACTAGCATTGGCCATCACTTTGTTTTCCCTTTGTTTAAATATTAATGGCGCCGGATTGCCGACACGGCTCGAGGTGGTTCTGTTATATTCAGTTTCTGACAAAATTGCTGAGACTCTTGAACTTTCCTATTCCGCGAACGGTGAAATTTATAGTGGTGCATTAATGAGCAGGCCGGGGGAAACGGGTATTAACATTGTTTGAATGCCTTTTAAGTTGTAGTCAGAAGTACGCAAAATATTAAGGCTTTTTGCCAGTAATTATCGAAAGTACTACAAACCTAAAACGAATAACCTAAGTTTCATAAATTAAAATTGGAATCGCCAACTTACAAAGTACATAAGTCATTAAGTTTCCAAGAAACTGTCAAGTAGACATGAAGTTATTTTGTGCCATTTTGATGCAGCTTTGCGCGCACTCAAACCAACAATTCAAAGTCAACAATTCTGCGATCTGTGTAGTCTATCATAATGATTATTCGCAATTGTTGACTCTATGTTACTCTTCACCTCTATTTTCTTTCCAAGGGTCGTCTGCCGGTTAAGTGGACTGCATACGAGGCTTTGTTGTATGGAATATACACAACACAGAGTGACGTGTAAGTTGGTAAACAAATGGACTTAACGGGCCATCGTCCTTTCACATATCGCTAGCTACAAACATTAACATTCTTTTTTTGCAGTTGGAGTTATGGCATCCTGCTTTACGAGATACTTACTGTTGGTAAGTTAGTTTTACGGCGTGGTAATTGTTTACGATTACTTAATATTTTCATTGAAAACTTCATATCGAATATATTTCACCTTACATATTTAAAAACAGCACGAGTTCATCTCGTCTAGGTGGATCTCCATATCCAGACATAATTCCTCGTCAAATCACCGAGAGACTTCAAGAGGGATACAGAATGCCAAAACCAAGACACGTTGATGACAAACTGTGAGAACATTTCTCTATCAGTATTATTTACTACTTTGACTATAGAGTGTGTAATTCAGATGAACTATTTAAAAAGAGTGAGAGAGAAAACAATTTGATTCTCATCATTTTACAGTTATAGACGGTCTGTAATACATTCAAGAGAGGTCTGGCAGTGTACTGTTTTACGTACATTTGCGGCGTGTTTATAGGCTCTTGTCACTGAATGACTCCTTAAAAATACTTGGCATGTTTCTATATAACTTGACCTCATTTGTAGTGTTTTAGGGTGGGGTTTTCTTTCCACAGCCTGCTTTGCAGTTCACAATTTGACTAAAAGAAGATCGGAAGACTTTAAAACTGAAAAATGGCAATGTTATCCCTCTTCATTCTTGCCCCTAATAAAGTTATCAACCTTCAAATAGCGGTCAGCAATTGATATTGTTGTTACTAACCTTTATGTTTGTTATGAATTAGATACCAGATTATGCTGAAGTGTTGGGAAGAACAGCCAACTGATCGACCCACATTTGACAAACTGAGAAAGACGATGAAAGAAATGGAGCGAAAGCACAAGGTATGTAAGGAATCGTTTTAAAACACGCTGGGATTTCATTTGTGTGAAAGCAGCACGTTCCCTTGAAACATTATAAAGCGAGAAAGTATTTCTAGGTAAGAAAAATTAGTTCATGCTTAGCGTGTATCTATCCAGTAACAGATGCATGCACTAAAGAGGGAAGCGTAAGAGTTCGCCTCAAGTAACTCTAGCGTCACAAGTGCTCTCCAAACTTTCCAAGAGCATCCATAACGTTATAAATCCACAGTAGTTGATATTAGCTAATTCTGAGACAGTCCAAATTTCTCCCAGTTTTCACACAATTCATTTCCTGCTGATTTAGGCAATTAACAAAGAATTTTTCACCAGCTAAATTCAGCAGAATCATCACAATTCTGATAGATTGAGCAGATTTGAAGAAATTATCAATTGTGTGAAAAATGGCGGAACTCGACGAATTTTTGAGGATTTTTTAGAATTTTTGTGAACTGCTTAAACTGGGAGAAATTTGGACTGTCTCAGAATTAGCTAATATCAACTACTTACTGCTAAAAATGAACACAAAAAAATAATTTGAAATTAGGTACTTTCCAAAACTTCACGCTCTGTCGGGGTAAAGATTTCTCCCAGTCTCCAATGCCCCAAAGCCAGCGTGTCAATTCCATTTCCCAGAATCACTCTTTTGTCATCATTTGCACTCAGCGCAATTTTGGTCATGTTTTCCGTGAACAAATGGTGGTCCCTGCTGCGAAATACACTTTGTTTTCTGATTTGCTTTTCTTTTGACTCCAAACATTTCACGAAGTTTGCATGCCGCAAACTCTTCTTGATCATGCATTTTTTCACTCCTTTTGCCTTTCGTTTCTCAGTGGTTTCTGCATTCTCCTCAATCAGGAGAGAATACAGTTTCGGCCTCAGGGCGATAAATTCTTTCATGATTGCACCCCCGCATTCATCTTTCATCAGCCCAATCTTTTTCTTGTTTTCTTTCACAATTGGCAATCCATTCAGAACAGCTGGGTGATTTTCTGGGAAATCATTTGTGTCAAACCACTTTGGTACATCTGCGGTAATATCAGCGAAGAAATCTGCCGTTTCAATCTCCAACACCAAAGAATCTGTGTCGGTATACAGGACAGAACAATTTTCCCACTTTTTCTTCGCATACCCATAATGGAAATCATACATCAAAGTTTTGGAGAGATCCAAGATTGACATCCCAGCGAAGATGGGTTTGTTCATGATTACTCGCGTTTTCCTCATCTTGACCGCAATCAGAAATTCATCAAAAATCTTCACGTCTGCGAAGTTGGGCTTGTTAATCAACTTTTCTGCCCTTTCAACATCTTTCACCAGTTCAATCGAAACTCGTTTTCTCAAGTTTTCCATGGTTTTCCCAAACACGGCGTTGTTCATCAGTTTGAAGAACTCTTTTTCAAATGCATTTTTTCCCTTTGCTCTCAGGGCTGTGTTTTTGTCAATGTAACATTTCATGAAAGGTTCCTCTTTGAATGAAATTCCTCGCTTGATGGCTTTCAGTTTCATTCCCAGGGAAAGATAGAGTTGCAGGTTTTTTCCATGCAAAACCATGCCTTCTTTGTCCCTCAGATTTTGCGTCAACTTTTCCACTCCACCCAGTTTCAAACTTTCTGGAGCCAGGGGAAAATCATTATGGTCGTCATGCAGTTCTTTGGGATAAATGGGATCAACTTCAAGAATACAACCTTGACCTTCAGCATTCACAAAGTTTTCCCAGTTTTGCAAATCTTCCTCGCTCATCCATTGGAATTCTCCAACTGGAAGAGGCTGTGACATTGCCCACCCATAAAGGTTGTTTGCATCCAAATAAACCAGAAAACGACAAGCTTCATCGGGGTTGAAATCCTTCAAATATTTATTGTTTGCTTTCGCAAATCGCTTGAATGCATTTGCGTTTCCCCCTCTGATTCCTTTTTCAATCATTAACAACTGATCCACATCTTCCAGAAGTTCCAATTTCACTCCGGTCATTTTCAACATTGCGTCCCAAGCCATTCCGGGGGCAGTGAAGAAGTGAGCTGGATCCAGTTCATAGTTTTCTTCGCAAAGTTTCCTGAAACTTTCCATGACATCGGCAAGCAGCAACACATCCGTTTTCAAATAAAGATCGTGATATTCTCCCATGTTTTTCACTTCACATTCTTTCCAGACTTTCTGGGCGTGTTGAAAAATTTTTTTCTTCACTTTCTCCTGATTTAATCGGGAGAAAAAAGCGGCTTTCTTTGGCAGTTTTTTCTCAAACTTATCAAACCCATCCATGAATTCATAGGGATAAACTCCTTTTCGGCGCATCAACTCGCTGCGTTCTCCAAAAAATCTGGTGGTTTCGTTCAGTTCTTCTTTGGGGAGATTCTTCACCAGCGATTCCAATCCCATCAGCGTGAATTTGAAGGAATCCAGAAATCGAATTTCATGTTTCACAGTGATTTCTTTCCATTCTCCTTTCACTTCTTTCCATTCTTTTTTCAATTCAAACTTCAGGGAGAAGGAAATATATTTCTCTTCATTGTTGGGGATGCATGTCACGCTCAAAACTTCATCCACTGTTGCCAAACTCCGCACAAAAAGATGCGCGTCATAATTTTGGAGATTGTGGAAAAACACAGGGGTGAATTTTGGCCTCTGAAACTTTCTGTTGCAAGATCTGTGCGCTGCTCCCCTGAATTTTCCGGAGAAATGGCAGTGATCTCTGACTTTGGACAGGTCTTCTTCTCCGAATTCTTCTCGGCACAGCCAACACACCGTGGCTTCCCGAAATGATTTCCATTCTTGGTTGGTCAGGGGAAACATTTCTTTTTTCGGCAAACTCAGGTGAGCTTGTTTCACGCGTGAAATCAATTCCCGAATGAAATCTTTGGGGAGTTCTTCGTTTTCATCTTTTGCTCTTTTCAACACGGGTTCCATTTGCAAAAATGGGGAAACGAGATGAAACGCAAATCCACAGGGAATATGCTCGTGAGTTTTCTGAGTGTTCCCCAAAGGTTTCAGAATAGATTCAAAATCCGCATAACCCACCACAGGCACATGCAGCATTTTCCCATAGTTTTGGAAAGAGCATTCGCCTCCTGGAACTTCAATCCTTGCCGCCTCAAAGTCTCCGCAAATGGCTTTATGTTTCTTCAAACTTTCCACGCTGGGAAATGAATTGAGGCATCTTTTGCAGAAAAATCTTTCATGCCCATGGCGTGAAACTTGAGAGGATGCCAGGCGAGAGAAATTCTTCACCAGGCAATAGTGCGTTTTGAATTCCTCTGTCAGCAGAATCAAATCCACGTGAAATGCCTTTTCTTCCTCGGTAATCCTCAGGGGAAAAACAGATCCATTCCAGCCAAAAACATTCACTGAAATTGTCAGATTTCTTGCTTCAAAAAACTTGATTTTGTCCACGGCCATGGGGAATTCGCAACCATCCCAATTCATGTCTTCCGCTTGTTTTCGCAAATCCGGTGTGATTCTTTCTGGGTGGACTTCAACCATATTTTTTGCCCTGGCAATGCACCATTTGTAGCACATCTGATCGTCATTTTTCATGTTGATCACGGCTTTCTTGTTCTCCAAGTCTGGGGGCAAAGCAATCCAAGAAGACCCTCGCAGTGGGTTCCAGCGCACAAAATGAATTTCCAAACGCAAAACTCTTTCAAACATCCAATTACTTCCCCTGCGATTGAAGTTTTCCAAATTTTCAATTATTTCTCTTTCCATTTCATCCACAATCTCCGGGTTGTTTCCCAGATTCTTTTTCTGCCGGGAATAGAAAAATGGGTCATCAATTATTTCCTCCCCAGAAGCCAAACTGGTTTGGGACATTTCTACATTCAGAACGCATTTCACTTTTGTTTGTGGATTTTCTCGCAGGAGTCTGAGAATATGCCATCTTGCTTTCCGGAAAAAACCTTGGGGAGTTGGGAATCATCTCCTTGAATTATAAATTGTTTCGCGAATCCTTTCAAAGCGGATTTTCCTTCTTCCACGACCAACCTTTGTTTCCACAATTCAGCGATTTGCTTTTTCAATCTTTCCACCGCGGGATTAGCTCTTCTCCGAATATCAACATCATCCACATTTTCCAACCAATTCAGCCAATCCGAAACCGTTCCTGTGTTTTCTTCAATCACTCTGGGAATGGCTCTGGAAGGAAAAATTCTTCTTTCCGGAATCAAAATAGGAACAGGTATTTTTTCATTTTCGGCATCTAGAGGGTTGGCTTTTCGTCTTTTCCGAGTTCTCAAACGAGCTGCTTTGTTCATTTTGGGCTGATCTAATCCTCCTCCCCAAAGATTTTCAACTAAAAACTGCACCAGTTCATCTTTTTTCAATCGCGACCATCCTCGCAAGTTTGTCGTTCGCGCAAATGATTGCCATGCAGCTAAAGACATTTTTAATGGAGAAAAAATCTTTTTCCCCATTTAAAATGAAGTTTTCAATTCAGGAAGAAGGAAAAGAAAAGCAAACTTTTTTCACATTCAAAGAAGCCAGCGAAAAAACGGGGCTTCCCTCCAAAACGATTTTGCGAGTTCTCAAATCGGGCAACACTAAATATGCCAGAAGAACCGACCAAAAAGTGTTCTGGATTCGGGAGGAAGAAGACACACCATTCATCCAGATTGATGGGGAAGAATTTTTCACCGCAGAGGAAATTCGGGAACGATTTGGGTTATCACGCACAGTTTTTTTCAATCAACTCTGCAAGAAAAAAACTCATTTTCTGGATTCAGGGGAAAAATCGCAGGATGTCACTTGGGTTTCTCCCAGATTGCAAGAATTCATCTATCTCATGAAAAAGAAAGCTGCATTGGAAACGGCGATGCACGCGCACCCCAAGAAAGGGCTTTATAAACATCATAACCTGGCTCGGGTTGCGATGGATGATGCCCTTGTGGATTTGCAAAATGCGTTTTGAATTTTTTCTTCATTGGAGAAAAAATGTCAAGTGAAAACAAATCCACTCCTCCGAAAGAGGCTGAAAAAATCAAAGAGGAAACGGACTGGGAAAAAGCGTGTGACGCAGAAAGAAACTTTCAAAAAGCTGTGGATATGGCCACTGGTTTTCTCCCAGTCCGATCGGAAAAGGATCGCAAGTTCATGGAAAAATGGATTTTCGCGATTTAATTCATTTTTTTATCTCCTCCCAAAAAAATGAATCCCGCGAAAATATCTATCTCCGACTGCTCTCTCGGAGACCCCTGTAAGAAATCTTCTGGAAAAATTAATTTCTGCCTTCTCCCCTGCCTCCACATGGACTCACGGTTCAAAGTGAAACTCCAAACCAAATTCAAGATTTTCCTTCATGAGGGTGAATCGTTTTCTATGGGCATCACTATTCCGAGCGAGTTCATTAGTTTCTTCAACAATCTGGAAAAACATTTCAACTCTGCTGCGATGAAAAAGAAGCAGGCAATCAAAGAGATTTCCCCGTCTTTTGCTCGATTTCAGGAGGGAGATTTCATTCTCGTGAAAACTGACAAATCCGAGCAGGAAAAGATTTACGCAAAAATCTATCCCTCCAAAATTCCCACAACGGATTTCTCCTGCAGATTTTGGGAGCTGTGCGCGGATGGGAAAAAGAAACCCATCTTGAAGCAAAAAGAACTCATTGGCTGTCCTCTCCGCGGGCAAGTCGTCTTTTCCATCAAACATCTTTTCTGCGGAAATGTGAAAGCAATCACATGCATTGTGGACGAAGTTTTGGTGGAGGAAATAGTGCAGGCTGCCTCGGAATTCGATGAGTTTGAGGGCAAGAATGAGGACGATGAAGTTTGATCTCGCTGAGATCTGGAGGAAACTCCAAATTATTTTCCAGAATCTGATTCTGAAAAATGTTTTTGTGATTTTTTCAGTGAATTTGGGCAGAACCTTTTTCTTGATTGACCAATCCGGAAAAATGAATTTGCCTGAACTTAACAATCCGGAAAAATGAATTCATTTTTCCGAACTTACCAATCCGGAAAAATGAATTCATTTTTCCGAACTGACCAATCCGGAAAAATGAATTTTGCCTGAACTTACCAATCCGGAAAAATGAATTTTGCCTGAACTTACCAATCCGGAAAAATGAATTCATTTTTCCGAACTTACCAAATCTGAATTCTGAAATCCACTCCGGGGAAAAAATTCTGAAATCTGAATTCTGAAATCTGCTCCGGGGAAAAAACTCTGAAATCTGCTCCGGGGAAAAAACTCTGAAATCTGCTCCGGGAAAAAATTCTGAAATCTGTTCCGGAAAATAATTTTTGAATTCTGAATTCTGAAATCCACTCCGGGGAAAAAATTCTGAAATCTGCTCCGGAAAATAATTTTTGAAATCTGAATTCTGAAATCTGCTCCGGAAAATAATTTTTGAATTCTGAATTCTGAAATCTGCTCCGGAAAATAATTTTTGAAATCTGAATTCTGAAATCTGCTCCGGAAAATAATTTTTGAAATCTGAATTCTGAAATCTGCTCCGGAAAATAATTTTTGAAATCTGCTCCGGAAAATATTTTTGAATTCTGAATCCCCAGAATTTGATTTGCGGAATCCAACTCCGGGAAGAATTTGTTTTTCCCGAACTGACTCCGGGAAAAATATTTTTTGCTGAACTTGAAATTTCTCCGGAAACTGATTTTGGAATGAAATTTCTCTCCGGAAAATATTTCTCCAAAATTATTTTTGAGGAAAATTTTTTTCCAAAATAATTTTGAATGAAAATAATTTCCGGGGGATGAAAAAAAATTCTCCGGGGATGAAAAATTTTCTCCAAAATGGATTTCAGAACGAAAAATCGCCCACAAAAACTGATTTTGGAATGAAAAATCTCTCCAAAAACTGATTTTGGGATGAAAAATCTCTCCGGAACTAAAATATCTCTCCGGGAATAAAAAATCTTTCGCTGAAAATCAGCTTTTAATTCAAATTCAGGAAAATTCAGGAAAAATTCTGCTCCATTTTCTCTAAATCCCAGTTGACTAAATTGGAGAAATGACTGGCTAAAATGGGGAAATAAATGGATAAAATGTGATTTTAATTTTTTATTTCCTTTTTTTATCCAAAGAAAATGTCGAAGCCAGCAACTAAGCATTTTTCAATCTCCGATGGGAAAAAAACCAAAACCTTCTTTTCCGTGAATTCGGCAGCGAAAGAATATGGCATCTCAAATTGCGCCATCACCAATGCATTGAAAAAAGGAAATAAATCCATCACCCGGAGATCGGACAAGAAAATATTTTATCTCGGAGAACCAAAGGTGGAAGAACCAAAGGCGGAAGGATCAGCTTCTCCCCAGATAGATTTTTCTCCACTCCCAATGGATGAGGAATGGTTTGACAAATTCAAGATCGCTGTTTCATCTTTTGATGAACTTTGTCGAATAATTACCAATAAATTATTCGCGGATGAAGATATAGAATTGGACTGGAAGAAAAAAGAATTGATATATAATGAGGAAAGTATTTCCTTCATTGAAATCATTTCCATTATCTGCAGAGTGATCTTTCCGATTAACAGAGAGGCAATCCAAAAAGACATGGAGGATAATTTTCCTATTGGGGCTAAAGCAACTGCAAGCCACTTGAAACGAATAAAATTTATAAACTGTTTGAGGAAAAATGAAAGAACATTTAACGTTGATATCTTCAATAAAATTAAGAAATTTAAATGAATTTCACCTTGTCCTGCATGATTTTTCATTCCCCAGAAATGAAAACTCAACTCTCAAATCTTTCTTCCCATTCCTTCTCAAACTTTTCCAAATCCAACCCCAAATCAATCACAATCCCATCAATCGCCTCCATTGAAAACAAAAATTCATCCCTGTCGAATTTTCCTCCCCGCAAAGCGAAGCGCAAATCACTCAATGTTTTTTCATAGGTGGTGAAAGCGAACTTCGCCATCTCAATTTTGCTTTTCAGGTTCTTCATTTCATTCGCGGTTTTGACGACCAAACCCAATCCTGAAATCACTCCCAAAACGATTGGATTCATTGTTGCTGCCCCAGCAATCGTCCCGATTGCAACCAGACCGGAAGAGGTCAAATTCATGAGCAGATTCATTTTCTTGAATCGGCCATGCGCTCGTTTCAGGCACCAAAATCTTTTGTGATAAAATCGAAAAAGTTTTTTGATCTCTTCCAGTTCTTCTTCCCGAATTGCGGGGTTGATGTGATTGAAAGCAAAAATGCTTTGTTTTCGCGCTCGCTTCGCGCGGCTCGGCTCGCTTCGCTCGCTCGCTCCCATTTTTCAGGAAGAAAATCATTTTTCAATCAGAATTGTCGCTTTTGCTCTTTGAATGGCATTTCCATCCGAGAGAGCCAGATAGAAAGCTTCTTCCTGCCCAACATGGAGATTGAAGGTGAACTGCAGTGAACCAAATGAATTGGTGGAAGGTCTGACTGCTTTCCGAGTGATGCGATCTCCTTTAACAACACTTGTCATGATGATGGTTGCTCCACTCACTGGGTTGGAACCGCGTTGAAGAATAAAAACCGTGACATTCAAAATCCGGAAGTCAGATCCAAATTGTTGCCAATAATTTGTTTCATCTTCCTCTTCATTTGGGAAGATCAAACAATCACCGTGTTTTCCTTTCACAAATCTTGCAAAAATGAAGTGTTTTGACGGGCGAAGCGGCAAATTCAACAAGGAGTGCGAATTCAAATCCAAGTCAGTCTCCATGACCATCTTCCCCGCTTGGAAAACGAAAGGGGAATCGAAGACGCTGCTTTCAACATCAGGTTGGGAACCAGCAATGCCATATATGATCAGATTTGCATTTCCTTTTTCAGCTGACTCGGCAGTGCCTCGCCATTTCAAATCCAGGAAAATAAATTCAGGTGGAGAAATCCTCCATTTGTGCATGTGGATGATGGATCTGGAATACCCCGAAAACTTCTTAGTTGATTGCTGATTTATATTCAGACTTGTGCTCACAACGTTGACGCTCACGCCATCCATTGACGCGGGGAAGAATTCCACGCACACGGTGTATTCTCCCTCTGGGAGTTTGTACATATTGAATCCAAGTCTCCCAGAGTATTCATTAAAAAGATCTTTTGTGATTTGTAAGTCATAAGCCTTCTTATTGAAATGATGCGGCGAATCTGGAAAATCACTTATCCCAGTCACTGTCATATGATGTTTAGAGCTGGATTCATCCACATCTTCCATCAGATAGCGGAATGCGTCCTTTGGGTGAGAGGTTGACGTGATATGCGATTCATTTACGTATTTTTTGATCTTCTCTTCTAATTCCATCGTGTGGGCTACCACACCTCCTATCTGGTTATCCACATAAGATTTTGACGTGGGTTGATGCTTGAGAGTTGGCGCTGCAATATTGTTGATTTGTTGCGAGTTCATATCCAGGTTTCCGGTCATTGTTCCACCTTCCAACGAAAGCTTTTTCGCGGATTGGGCATCCACATATCGCATATTTGCGCCCTGATCGGCAACTTCAGGATCTTTCACGTTAAAAATGGTGTGATTTCCCATATCCAAAGCCGTCTCCATTGGAAACGTCTCTTTGCGGCTGAGAAAGATATTTTTGGCGTCATAAAAAGAAACCAGGTTGTTATAATGCGCTCCCAAATCATGCCATGTTTGTTGTTTTGAGTTTTTCACGTTGAAAAGTTCTTTTAAATCAATATCCTTAGTGACTTCATGAGTGTGAGCCGGAGCATCAGGGTGGAATTTTTTCAGAGTGACCATATTCACCGCTGACAAATCCTGGTTTTCATCAGTGTCCAGATTGACGATCAATTTGCGATTCATTTCTATTTCCCCGGGGTTGATGAGTTTTTGTCCCCTGAGATCAAGATCCCCAGTCATATGCGAGGAACCATCCACCTGGAGAGAATCTGCTCGCAATTGCGTTGCAAGCGTGTCAACTTGTAGCTTTGTGATTGCATCCGAATTCCCCGTTCCTTCAGCGACATTTGTCAGGCGTTTCCTTTGCAGGTCGAAGTCCCCTGCTGGCGTTAGCTTGAAACCAACTCCTGGCAATCCATCTTTTCCATCTTTTCCTCCCTGGGAGGTGCTTGTTTCAGAAAGCAATCCATTTGAATAACTCATTTTAAATGCTTTCATCAAAATTTTTGGCAATGAATTTCCTCGGCTTATCCACATACAGGAAAGAGAACGGATCATGCGTTGCTTTCCGATAATCTTCTTTGCTGACATTGTTCTCCCTGCAGATCGCCGTAATTTCTTTGTTGCTTGGGAATTCGAAGATGCAAAAATGCGAACAATTCAGACGGATATCTTTTGGTGTTCCGAAATAACTTTGCGAAAGATAAATCACAGAACTTTTCTTGTGCCTGCCCTGAATGAAATAATCAATCAATGGCTTTTGGTTTTTTTCGGAAACAAAATCATCGAAAACAACCAGCTTTTGATTCTCCCCTGTCAATTCAGAAACTGGGATGATTTCATCCGGGGATGCTTCCACGACGTCATACCCCGCTTCTTTGCTGATTGGGCGAAATGTTTTCAGCAGATGTTGATATTTGGTTTGGTCAAGATTTTTCGCATAGAGATAAGTTTTATCGTAGAAGAGCAGGCGGAAAATCATATCCAGGAGAACATTTGTTTTCCCCGATCCTGAAGGGCCACAGATCAACATTCTGAAAGTTCGATCCGGCATGAAAGGGTGAAGTTGTTTGAAATTTGTGATTGGATCCTGACAATCATAATTTGGAATCTTCATTTTATTAATGAACATGGCGTTCTTTATCTTGTTCTTCATCCCAAATTTGTGTTTCTGGGATATAAAATGAGTTTATTGAAATGGCAAGAAATGGCTAAAAGCAAATCTGCTTTGGGGAAAAAAATCAACTTTGTTCACAATGCTATCACCCAGAAAAAGTTGGGCGAAGAGACAAGTCAAATCGGACTTGAAAAAACATTCAAACCCATCACATCGAAACTGGATGAGGTGATTGCGTCGAATTTGGGGCCACCGCCTAAAATCCGGAAAAAGAAAAAAGCCAAACCGGCGGAGATTGATTATCTCCCCGAAGTCGACCCATTTGAAGAGATGGACGTTGAAGGTTTGTTTGATGAGGCCGTTCCATCCCAAACAAAGAAACAAATTCCAGCAGGGCCGCCAACATATGAAGAAATTATGCAAGAAGTAGGGGAAGATCCACCTGAATATGAAGAAGACGACTCTCCCGATTATGCTCTTGCGCCGGGCGATGAAGAGGAAGAGGAAGAGGAAGAGGAAAAGGAAGATGAAGCCAATCAGATATTGGATAGCTTGGACCTCACGAATTATGATAATGTGGAGAAAAATCTCAGTGAACCAAATATCTCATCAACGAGGAAAATCAATTATCTCAAGAATATTGTAACCATTGCAAACTACAGAAGAAATCAGTTGAAGGGCTACAAAACATCTTGGAGCAAAAAGTTCCATAAAGGTGCAATAACGCAAGAGCAAAAGAATTTGCAACATAGCAGAATAGACCACTCATCCCGAATTTTGAGTGAATACATCAAACATTTTCAAGCGAAACAAAAGACATTGGAAGGTTCGGGAATCAGGAGAAAAAAAGGTGGATCCATCCGTTTTTTCTCCAACCCCGCAGATCTCCTCCAGAAACTTGAGGTCATTGTTGGCTCCATTCTTGCTGGGAATACGAATCAGGGGATCAGAAACACTGGAGTTGGCATTCTCGATCTTCTCCTGAAAGAAAACGCCATCAATCGTTCCCAGCATGAGAAGCTTTTCAGAAAGTATTTCAAACTCTAAAATGGAAATCGAAAGAGAAATTGTCCTGTCATCCTTTTCCGTCAGGACTGGGGGAAACAAACCAGAAAATTTCACAACAAAATTCAATCGGCCCATTGTTTTGGATCGAAATTCCCAATATGTTGTTGGGTTGAACAGAATTATCAATATGAGTTTTACGTGGTATAACATCACTGCGGCATTGAAAAATCAGCTGATCAGATTCAGCTCTGACGGTGGGAAAACATTTTCCGATATCACCTTTCCCGCTGGGGTTTGGGATTGTTCCACTTTGAATGCGGCAATTCGAAACGCAACAGGCCCCCTCGCAGGCAGCACCCCAGGAAAGAATGAAAAATTCCCAATCAATCTTGCTTTCTCTCCCACAACTTTCAGAGTAACAATCACGCTGGAAGAAAACTGGCAACTTGATCTCGAGAAATCCAACTTTGGCGATCTCATTGGGTTTGAGAAAAAGATTCTGAAAGATAAAGTCAATGTTGGCCCCAGAGTTCCAAACCTCAGTCAAGATACTGATATGTTGAACGTTCATTGCGATCTCACAAGTGATTCGCTTGTGGATGGGGAAGAGAGTGATATCATCTTCTCCTTTTCAACATCTGTTCTGCAGGCCTCCTATAGTTTCACTTTGGAACCCATGAGAGTGATGTTCAGCCCTGTGAATAAAAACAGAATAAGCTCCATTCGGATTTATATCACCGATGGGAAAAGGCGGGTTGTTGATTTGAATGGAGCCGATACAGCGTTCTCGCTTATCTTGAAAAAACAAATAAAATGAAAAGTTATGAATTCTCTCGTTTTTTCCACCCCCAACTGGGGCGGTTTGTCTTCCGACATAAACGAACAGGTGTCATTGTGGACAATATTTTCAAACCAATGAGGAAGGTCGCATCAGTCGTCTTCAATAAATTCGCAAAACCCATTGCGAAAAAAGCATTGGAATCAGGAATTTCTCACGCTGGGGATAAACTCGGCAAAAAAGTAGTTGAAAAATCTGGTGATTTGATCATGAAAAAGCTAGGAAATATGAAAAAGGGGAAGCCACCAGGAAAAACAAAGCCACCAGCGAGCGAAGCGAGCCGAGCGAAGCTAGCTCGACCACAATCAGCCCCTGCGTCAACCTCCGGAGAAAGTTCTGATGCTATATTGAACAGGTTGATCTCTGGGCAGGGAGTCCGGAAAAGAAAAAAAGAATATAAAATGGCTTTTCGATCGAATGAATATCTTCAAAGAAATGAATTAGTGCGCTTCCAGCTGGATGACACAATCCGAGCTCCAGCTAATGATCAACATCAACAAAAAAGTGGTTATAATTTCACGATTAATGACCGATCCGCATTCTATGATTGGTATAATGCGTATTTCGAGGTGCAGTTTCAACTCCAAAAACTGGCGGATGGCGCTGGCTATGCAGCAGCTGACAGAATCACAGTGATCAATGGAGCTCATTCCCTGATTAAACACCTGAAAATGAAATCGGCAGGAAAGATTATTTATGATACTGATAATCTGCACCAGGTCTGTTTCACAAAGAATTTGCTAAAATACTCCGACGACATCAGCAGATCAGTCGCCAAGAACAGTTTCTGGTATTTGGATACTGATGCAACAACCGCTAATACGAATCTCGGATTTGAAGCTCGGCGGTTGCAAACTCAAGCAGTTAATGTCGATGGAAGCGGCGGTGCAAAGAACATTAACACGATCATTCCCCTGAATCGTTTTTCCTTTTTCGAGGAACTGGAAGATAAGATGTTGGTTCCCATGCAGCTGCAATTTGAGATAACTCTTCAAGATGATGGGGAACTCATTCATATGGCAAACGGCGTTGATGATGGAAGAGTTGTTGTGAACCGGTTTTTGCTTTGGGTCCCCAGATTGACACCGAAAGATTCACTTTATGACAAATTTGTCAGCTCATTCCTGAAAGAAACGCAATGGAAATATCTGTGGGAGATGTATTCCAAATCAGCTCCTACGCAGTCATCAGGATTTTTCCAGATATCCGCAAGTATTGACAATGTGAGGCATATTTTTGTCTGGCTGAAAAGAACCGCTGGCGCCCCTGCAGAAGATAGCCCTTATCTCATGGACACTTTCAAGCTGAATGCGGGAAATAATGAGTCATCCTTGTTGAACTGCCGGCTGGAATATGGAAACGGAGTTTTCTACCCGGAAACAGAGTATGACAGTGAAAGCAAAGTGAGGATTTTCCAGGATGTCATGGCTTATGCAATGCGGAAAAATGATTATAACACTGGAACACAGTTGAATCTGGCCAATTTCAATTCTCTTTTCCCGTTGATCTATTTCGATCTGACTTATCAAACTGAAAAACCAACAAGAGATCCCAAGCAGCTGATATTCAGGTATCGATTGAACGCAGATGCAGCTGCAAACTTCAATGTACATGCGATAGTTCTCTATGAAGAAGAAGTGAAAATCGATAAGATTGGAAATGAGCTGGTTATCGTGTGATCTGAGCGAGCGCAGCGGCTGTGAAAAAACATATCTTGTCATTTAAAATGACAACATATCACCCATATAAAGTAAATCTGTCGGAAGGGCAAAAAAGCAAGCTTGGAAGAGCATTCCGAACAAAAAGCCCTATCACCCTGAGATTGGGTGGCAAACAAACAAGCGGAAGTGATGAACTGATGCTCACGGCAAATCAAATAAGACGAATCGGCAAAGCTGCGGCTTTGGGAAAGGGAGTTGAAATCAAGATATCAAAAACGCAAATCCGAAAAGTGATAAAGCAAGACGGAAGTCTTTTCTCTGCTATTGTTCCCCTGGCTCGTTCCCTGGCACCCACCCTGGCAAAGACACTTGGACTGTCAGCATTGGCTGGTTTGGCGAGTGAAGGAGCGAGTCAAGTCGTGAAAAAGATAAGCGGGAGCGGACAAACGGGCGGATTTCTCATTCCCCAAGATAAAATTCAAAAACTGATTGACAATAAACATTTGTTGACAAATAAGCAGAAACAGGATATTTTGACTGCCCTGAAATCAGGAGGACAACTGACGATAAAACCATCAGCAAAACAATCTGGTGGATTGTTGGGAACTGTGCTGGCTTCCATCGGAATTCCACTGGCGCTGGACATGGTGAAAAACATGTTTGGGAAAGGAGCTCCTAGAGTTGGGCGCCCCAAAGGAAAAGGCGCTCCTAGAGTTGGACGCCCCAAAGGAAAAGGAGCTCCAAGATTGGGAGCTCCTTCCCTATATCACTCGTTGAATCCACCTCCCCCATTTATCGGAAGCTGGAAAAAAGGGATGGGAAAAAAAATCCAAAAAAGGAGCGGGACTTCTGCTGGGATCGAAAAGTCCATTCAACAACATCCCAATTCTCGGGGCAATATTGTGAGCGAAGCGAAACCCAAATTCGTGAACAAACCCCTGAGCAACCTTGATCTTCTCCAGTGGATTGATTTTCTGAAAATTCCCAATTTCAAAGGGATTTTCGCCAGGGATGAAGTGAGGCCCCGAGAACACAGCCCCTGCATTATCAATCTTGATTCGCTTGAAAATGCAGGAACTCACTGGGTGTGCTGCGCCCCCGGACAGAAATTCACGTGGTATTTCGACTCTTTTGGGATGGGATTTCCCCAGGAATTCAAAAGTTCCAAACCGGTGATTTGGAACAGCAGTCAGTATCAAAACATCAACAGCGTTCTTTGCGGGTATTATTGCCTGTTTTTCCTCCATCAATGGTCGCAGGGGAAAGATTTCTATGATATTCTCAAACCTCTCAGTCTGACTAATACAGCGCAAAATGAAAAATTCATAAAAGAATATTTCGATTGAAAATGGAAATCTATTGCTTGAAAGAAAAAAAGATTCACGCCAAATGTACCCGGTTCAGAACGCCGCGTCACAACAAAAAACAACAGGACAATGGTGAAAGCTCGATGCGCTTCCTGCGGGAAAAAGAAAGCTCAATTTGTTTCGGGAAACTGAGTCTGCCCTCACAAGGTGAGGGCATCGGTGAACTTGCGCTGACTGGCGTCGCGCATGCGCTGCCTTGGTTGGGAAAAAAGACAGTTGAAATGGGTCGTTATGGAGCCAGTGAATTATTGCGAAACAAAAACACTCAAAAGAAAGCATTGGATTTTGCCCTGGACAAGATGAAACCATTTCTTGCCAAAACCTCTTCCGATATGCTCAATCAACTGAGTACGGCGATCCGACCAAACAAAAAGCTTGGCTAAAAAAGTCAATCATTGAAATGGCAATTATTTAATGTTTTCTTCTAAAATAATGAATGTCGTACACCGATTTGATTTGAAGGAAAACTACTTTCTAAGAAATATTGGTCTTATCGAGTTTTATGAGATTTATCGCTGGGATGAAGACCAACTTTCTGAGAATTATGAAAAAACGAAAGAGATTGAAACAGCAACGATGAATTATTTCAACTCAATTCTCCAAAGACGACCAGTGGCATCTTATTTGGAAGAAATCAAAAGAACATGCGATAATCTTCTCACAATCAAAAAATATAAACAAGCATGTGAAGATGTGATGCATTTCAGAACTTATCTCAAAAAATAAGTGATGTGGAAAAGCTATCTTAACCATCGTTTCTTGTGATGATTCACTTCCCAGACATATGACGTCAAAACATTCCACACTTCTCTATCAACAGGCTGAGCCAAAAATAAATTTTGTGTTGAGCTTCAGCGACTCGGGTTGTTAGGGAAGTGTGGAATGTAATCTATTGTCTTTCACGTGAAAATTTATTATAGGCAGATAAGTAGCACGCGCCGGACAAAAGAAGCAAAAAAAGACAATGGACCTGCAGGCGTGTGTGTGCACGTGAAGTGGCGAGTTATTCTGAGAAAATTTATTCAGCTTTCCGAGAATGCCACCTGGCAATTTCAAAATGACAGATTGCGTTGGCGTGTCAGAATATGAATGTTTTACATTAATATTCACAAAGTCTGTTATTTCAAAACACCGCTTAGCATCGCTTTCGTTTCGCTTCGCTTGGCCCGTTTTGCTTCGCTTTACATTCTTTCAATTCCCGGTGGATTTCCCACAGGAGGAGTTCATTTCTGAGAATTTTATGTTCCTCCTGGAGATTCACAAATGACTCAAAAAGGAGTTTAATTGAGTCTTCGATTTCGTCGCTTCGCTCAGCTTCCTCCATCTCCGAATCAGAGGCAATGAATTCCTCGTCTGAAGTGGTGGGAGTCTCATCCGCGCTTCTTATTTCTTCCTCTGAGCAAGTGGAACAATCTTCATGGTCACTCGCTTCGCTCGCACTGAGGCTCCCTCCGGTCGCTTCGCTTCGCTCGGCTTTTTCAAGATCCATTTTCTTTCCAATGACATTTTTTGAAAATGGTTTGGATTATTTTTTCTTGTTCCGCCCGTCTGGATGGGAGAATAAGCAGTTTGAAATCATCTTCATTTGGATTGAAACCGTTCTTCTTCAACAGGGCGAAAAGAACTTGATGGCAATTGAGAAACTTTTTTCTGCTGGGATGAAGGTCATTATATGCAAGTGAAAAATATTTAAAGTCGTCGATGAGGAATTTTTCCAGGTGTTCATAATCATTTCAGTCGTGACCTGTTATGTGATTAAAAATGCCGTGATCGTTGCCATTGACTTTTTTCCATTTGGAAGCTTTGACGAAATCCCTGACTTTTTTTCTTGTGATTTCATCACGGGGAATTTGGGAGAGAATTTCTTTTTGATAAAATTCGAGATCTTTGAGTGGAATTTGATTTTTCCCCTGATTTTTGCGGATGATATTTATGAAATGTTCCTGCCTGGGATTTTTGGGAGAATGGCATGTTGTGAGGGTTTCTCGAATAATTTCAGGAGTGAAATCGATTTCTTCTTCTTCGGAATCAGACATTTTCTTGCCGGAAGAGATTTTTTTGAGTTTTGGATGGAATTTGGCCGCTGCGGAATTTAGGGAAAGATTTTTCAGAATGATTAATTTCAAGATTATTTTTTGTGCTCATTTTTAGCAGTAAGTAGTTGATATTAGCTAATTCTGAGACAGTCCAAATTTCTCCCAGTTTTTACACAATTCATTTCCTGCTGATTTAGGCAATTAACAAAGAATTTTTCACCAGCTAAATTCAGCAGAATCATCACAATTCTGATAGATTGAGCAGATTTAAAGAAATTATCAATTGTGTGAAAAATGGCGGAACTCGACGAATTTTTGAGGATTTTTTAGAATTTTTGTGAACTGCTTAAACTGGGAGAAATTTGGACTGTCTCAGAATTAGCTAATATCAACTACTATCCACAGCTTAAGGCACGGACCATTTATGTTATTACATAGCTTATCATAGAAGTGCAAAATAATCTAATTAAATTTGAATCCATAAATTCAGAATCTTCAATTACCTCATCGTCGTTGACCAATCCTTTTTTTTAATTTAGAAGCGATGCGAATTTGGCTTTCTTTAAGCTTCAAAGCAACTATCTATCGTGCAAGAAATGTGTAGAGTAAACAAATATGCCACTGACACTTCAAGTTTACTTGTGCCTTTAAACAATCATTTCGGCTTATGGAGCAAAGATTAAATGAATTAATGGTTAATAAAAATAATTGTACCAACGGAACACGTCATTTTAACATGAAGGGAAAGCATTTTTATTATCCGCTATGAATACACAAAGATTGTCACTACAGCTGTGGATTGCATACAAATTGCAATTTTAAGTTGAAAACAAAAGTTCTAAACTTTCACAGATACAACAACATGAATTTGTAGTTTGTTTGGTTTTTACATAGCCTTATTGATTGTCAAAATGTATTTCTTTTGCACTGCAACTACTTATCTTCGGGAACATTCGACGCCTTTGTTTTTTTTTTCAGTATTTCTTCCTGTAGAATAAAGAGTCCAACTCAGATTATTTTCACCAAATTCATTCGTCATATAAAATTGGGTAAACTGTGTCATCTACACGATGAAAAAAGAAAATATTTAAATATTGATTTTTTTTCCAACAGACGTATGTCAACCTAAGCCAATATGACAACAGCCTGTATGCCAACGTCAACGATCTGACAGAGGAGTAAATCACAAGCTGTCTGAAGTTCAGGAGTTCAGTGTTTTGTTGATTTTGACAATTAGTGATTGGTCAACTTTAATGTTAATAGCCTAGATTTCACTGTAGCATACAAAAAGCCCCTAACACTGAATTACCTCCCCACCCCCCCTACTCCGCGCCCAAAAAAACCTACACCCTCCAAAACGCACACCTCAACTGTCAAAAAGAAAGTAATGCCGTTTGGATAAATGGAGAGTGTCAGTTTATTTCGTGCCATTCAGTTATTTTAGATTATTTGTGATAAAAAAAAAATTAGTTTGTAAAGATGACATTTGTTTGCAATAGTCTTGATTTCGTATTTTCTTATTATATAATGTATCTTGATACGTTGTCTCAGTATTTTCTTAATCAATACCCCATATCAGTGGTGTAGATAATTTTATTTTAGTTCACCATTTTATACAATGGACTCAGTTCTTTTCTTTCATAGTTTTTGGTATCAGAATAATATTACCAATACAAATCATTTTAAGATGATGATTCATCTTTTAAATAAAATAAGCTTTTAATTAAACAAACTTGCTAGATTGTGTTATTTATTAATTCACTGTCTTCTTATTCTGCTCTATGTCTGTTATTTGTCTTCTTTAACTTTCAACGCTCTAACCAAAGAGTTAAAATTTAACGGGTGTCGGTATATACGAAATATTACAAACCTGCCCTCGACAAAATAAAAATAGAAAATATATTCTCAAAAGAAGCTGATAAAGAATAACTGCAAGGTTAAAGAGAAATCAAGTTATGATCCGTATAAGAAGGATAGTGCTGAACGGGAATGCACAATGGAATGTCAACCATTTTCACTGTTACAACTAGTGATCTGACTGAACAACTGCTAAAAAGTTAAGGTTCAAGGTGCATGCTGTCTTTTTTTTTTAAGGTTTCAAGTATCTCGAGACCCAATCGCACAACATACAAGTTTTAAAAGATATTGTATTTGGGGAACTTCGTCAAAGGAGCGAAATTATTAGCTATAGTCTTTTGCTATTCTGATTGATTAAGCACGAACATTTCCTAAAATTTATTTGACGCATATGGATTTTCGTTATTTTTATAATGAAATATAATTATTAACCAGCAGCTCTTCCCCTATATAAAGAGCCAATACCGCAGAACAATGAAGTTTACTATAGTTCTTATGTGGAGCATTACTTAATTAAAACAATTAAAGTAGCATGACAAGAAACAACATATTATGGACCAACCCCTTGGCAGATAATGCATGGAGTTCTGTACCTTTTTTCATATAAAACGTCGGTGAGGTTGTGGAAGGGTGTAGTAGGGAAGGCATGCACGGTAGGATGCAACACCCAAAACGACAGCCACAACGACTCCACGTGGCAAAGAGCAACTAGAGTTATTCGAACATTTTGGGCAGAGCTCTATTTGCGCGTAGACAGATAGCAGAACATCAATCCTCCTGGTAATTTATTAGATAAACGGGGGAACGATGGTAAACAGCAACGGTTCGTAATTTGTTGTCAGTTCATCCAACAACAATAACAACAATAACTTTATTTATTCACGGAGTCCTTATCGCTAAAAAGTGGTCTTCTAAAGAGCCGTGCACATTAAACCTAGTAGAAAAAGTTAAGACTTAAAAATTACAAAACTCCTATAATAAATGCTAAACTAAGTTAAGGAAATACTAATATACAATAGCGGAATAAAAACTATTTAAAGTAGTGGCCTGCTTAGCCTCCGCTGACAGACTGTTCCATGTTACTGCGCCCCTATAACGAAAACTTTTCTTAAGGGCCTCAGTGTTCGGTCGCGGAATAAACAGGTTACATTGCGCACCTCGAAGATTATGTCTGTGAATGGTATTAACGCTGGTGAATTTATCAGACAGATATTCAGGTACAAGGTGATTTACAGTTTTAAACATTAAAGATTTCAGTTGTTTTACACGTCTGTCAGCGAGGCTATCCCATTTAAGGGCATGGAGAATCGGGGCAGATCTGGCATCCCAACTAGACCCTGTTATTATGCGTGCAGCCCTGTTTTGTAGTTTCTCTAGTTTTTGGCTGAGGCCATTACCGATACTGCCCCAGACAGCGCTGCAATAATCGAGATGCGGGAGAACCAATGACTTGTAAATTGTGACAAGGGTACTCTGGGGACATATATGTCTTAGCCTCCTCAGGGCAGCAAGTACTTTAGCAACTTTACCGACAACTTCGAAGATGTGAGCCTCCCACGAGAGTGTTTCATCAACCTGAACGCCTAGGCATTTGTAACTATTAACTCTTTCAATTGAATGCCCATCAAGGCATATGTGTGGTTCAGATCACTAGGGAGCAAAGAGATTTTCTGCCTCGTACCTGTAAACAAACATTTAGTCTTGAGGACATTAAGACTTAGACGGTTAGAATCGAGCCATTGTTTCAGATTTCCTAAATCGTGAGTCAGGGATGAAAACAACTCTTCAGGGTCTTTGGAGGCAAACGTGAGATTTGTGTCATCGGCATACATTCTCACATCTGATAGAAGGTTACAGTTAGGGAGATCATTAATGTACAGTAGGAATAGTAGGGGGCCGAGGATTGAGCCTTGAGGCACCCCAGAACTTATGAAGCTAGTTTCAGAATTTACGTTATTTATAACTGTAACCTGAGTTCTATCAGAGAGGTAATCTCGGAAAAGATTTAGGCTTGCACCTTTAAACCCATACAGCTCCAATTTTGACAGAAGGATCCCATGGTCAATGGTATCAAATGCTTTTTTTAAGTCAATAAACAGAATGGCATTCGTCAAACCATCGTCGATGTTAAGATACCAATTGTCTGTAATAAAGAGCTGTAAGAGTAGAGTGCATCACCCTGGATCCAGAGGTCCGTTCTCTGAATATCATGAGTAAAATTAACCGCATAAACGGTTAGAAGAAGCCGCGAAACGGACCTCTGGTCACTCGAATATACAAACTCATTTCCATGCGAGGATCTAGTTCAGAATCTGAACTAGGTCGCTGATTGGTTACTCCTACTTGTTTCCAGACTCTACCGGGAGTTAATGATGCAACAGCAACTTCGATTGGCTGGACCAAAACAATTCGCCACGGGCGCGTGAAAAACCGGTTTCCCAAAGTGAAGCCACACAAACAACAATGACGGACGAAGATAGAGATTGCGGCTTTTTGCGATCTTTAAGAAACGCTGTGGATTACTCTGTAGTATCCAAATTTTCAAATATCAGAGAACTCAAGCCAGTTCAGAAAGAAGCGCTGTTGAAATCTATTCAGCGCAAGGATGTCTTGAAAAGAGGTGTTGACAGGCCAGACACGACTTATTAATTCGTGTTATCGTGGAGTGTGACCTTTAGAGTTTTGTTTGAACGAGGAAAATTGTTATCTCTATTTTATTTTTATCTCTAGCACGGTGGCGTGCTTTGGAGCTGCAGGTATTCTCGCTGAACGATTTCGCTGACCACCGGTAGGTGACAGGAAGAGAAATAAGTGTACTGGATTAATTGCGTGCGGATATGGGGCGGATATCAAGGATTCTTTGTTTGTTAAATCTCTCGCCTTTGAAAACGGTTGTATCCAGAAAGTTTACTTCTTTGTCTGAGATTAATGTTTGTTTGCAAGGACAATAAAATCTTCTGTCTCCACTTTTTCTCAACACTCTACAGTGAAAAAATGTCATCGATGTATCTTTTCCACTGAGTGGATTTGATTTAATATTTCTGTCTCGACCGCGGCATATTGTAAACAAACAGGCACGCGTTGGTCCCCAAGGATTAAAACCGGTTTGGTGAGATATCCGATCCACAAATCGCATGGAAATGAGGTTGTGTACTCGAGTGCCCAGAGGTTTTTATTTTTTCTCGGCGCGTTGCGCGTCGTTGTCGCGGCTTCGCCGCTCAAACTCGCCGTTTTCACTAAAAAATAAAAACCTCTGGCACCCAGGGTAAGAGTGCATAGGTCTAAAGCCAGACTGATATTTCGAAAGTAGCTTATTGTCATTTAAATATGTATATACCTGATTGAAAATTCAGGCCCTGTGCGCCTCATTGGCGCAATAGGCCTAGATGATGATGATGATTGAAAATGGCTTTTTCAAAGAGTTTGGCAATTACAGAAAGTAAAAAAATTGGCCTGTAATTGGCTGGGTCAACCTTCGAGTCAGCTTTAAAAATTGGGGTTACTCTAGCACTCTTCCAGTCTTTGGGAATGATTCCAGTAGAAATAACTAGATTAAAAATATGTGTCAGAGAAGACGCAATGACTGTAAATGATAGCTTTAGGAGGCAAGTTGGAATACCATCAAGACCATCAGCTTTGCCCACAGGAATATCGTTCACAAGTTTGCGCAGTCCGTCAATAGTGAGTAATTCAAGCTCGAAGGTGCTATTACAAGATTCCACAAAATCACGAAAGCTGACTCGAGGGGGATTTATGTTAGCCGCTAAGTTAGGGCCAATTCGGTAAAATACCTGTTAAAAGCGTTGCTTAGCTCACGAGGGTCAGTTATTACCGCGGCACCAATAATCAATTTTGACGCCGGAGCAAAGTTTTTCGTTCGCGATAATAATGTATTAATTCCATTCCAAGTCGCTTTAGCTTTCCCAACGTTATCTTCAAAGTACGAATGATAGTAATTCTTCTTGGAGGCCTTAATAGAATGGTTTACACGATTCTTAAGTCGCCTGTACTCTGCCCATTTCAACTGATCACTGGTGACGATTGCGATTCGCTTTATTCTGTCTCTTTCCCACATCAATCGTTTGATTTCGGGCGTGAGCCAGGGAGCCTTTGAGTTTCTAACTCTCCTTTTCTTAACAGGTGCATGAAGGTTCGCTACTGCTAAAAATGATTGTTTCCACACCTCCCATGCTCTAATAGGGTTATCAATTTGCTCTATTATGTCCCAAGGAACCAGCGCCATGTCATTCATAAAGTCATCGGGCACAAAATTTTTGTATTGTCTCGAATTAATGATTCGCGGGAGCGACCTGGGGCATGTTAATTTTCTAGAGACATAGATTAAGCTGTGATCGCTGCAACCAATATGAGACACGCCTGATGTAACAAATTTATCTGGCTCATTGGTAAGAACTAAGTCGATAAGTGATTTAGAACTTGATGTGACGCGTGTAGGCTCCTTGATCAATTGAGCATATTGATACGAGTCACAGAGTTCAATAAGGTGTCTAGTTTCATTAGCTGGGGTAGCTGCCATCATGTCACAGTTGATATCACCTAGTATATTTGATTCAACATTTTCCGCTTCAATCTTTTCCAGAAGGTCCTCGAACTTATCAAATAGCTCAATAGGTGAATTCGGGGGTCTGTACCAGTTTGAAAGAAGAAATGGCTTAGCCTTGGGTTTTTAAATTTCAATACACAAGAACTCAAGATCTGGATCAGAAAGGTCGGATCTGATTTTATAATCTATGACGTTACGAATGTACATGGCAACACCACCACCACCTCTGCACCGGTCACGCCTAACAAGTGTATAACCTTCTATTGACACTGCAGAATCAGTGAAGGTATTATCAAGACGAGTCTCACTTAAGACTAGTATGTCTAATGTCTGAGATTGCATTCTTAAGCGAAGCTCTTCAAGGTATTTAGGCAAACTAACAATATTGACAAAAGCAATTTTAAAGCCCTTAAGTTTGGGTAAGCTGCCATTTCATTTCCACTTAAAATAAAACCTCAGTACAACTAGGAAACTGTTTCGACAAATTCACAGGATTTCTGTAACCCTATACATTAGTTAGTCGTATGCATAGCGTTTGTAAAGCTGAAACAAAAGCCGAAACATTAATAGCACGCCTAAAGAAGAAAAAATGCATAGTTAAGGTACCGTTACTTGATATCGCGCGCGATTGTGCGAGAAGCGGAATGCGTGAATTTGTTTCTCTATGTAAGTTAATAAAGTTCATTTTGCTCGCCGCCGTGATTTTTTTTTCAAGTGAAAGTAAAGATCATGGTTTGAAGGCCGGGGAGGTAACATTGACACTGAGTTGTCCATAATTCCTTCGAGGTAGTTGGGCCAAACCAGATTTTTAGCCTCGAGAGAAGATTGGGTGAATGAAAGAATCATTGATGGTCAAAACCCAAAGCGGCCACCCTCTGTTTAGCAGTCAGTTGTCAGAGTTGTAAGAAATTGTCTGTTTGTTACTGCGAGCAAAGCCTCTATTAAACAGCTACCTCTTTCAAGCGGCCGAGATCACCTTCGTGCCATATCAACGAGTAATTTTATACCGTTTACTTCTATTTAACGACCTGATAGAGTGTACCTTGCATGACTCTCTTGTGACTCTCTTTGTGACGATGTTGCGTGACTAACTTCCGCTTAAGCTTTCACGTGACATTTACATTTCGAGTTCAATAGCAAATTGTGTTCTTTTTCCGATTAGTTGTGTCGTGAGCAATACAGCTGCTGTATCGGTTAAACTGTCGACTTCTTTTGCGAATATATTTAGTATTTCACCGTTCTTTGAAAGGAATTTGCGACTGGCTACTTTGGAAAGCTTCATGAAATGTGTTTTGGCATGTCGGTTGGATCGCCGACATACTTCTTCATTTTCATTGTACTGTTGTTGCTTCCGCGTGCAGGTATACATGATTTTATTTTAATTGCTACCTTTATGCATGACTGTTTATGCTTTGACAGACTGGGACACTCCGACCGTAAAGCAGTACAAACTATTTATATAATTATTATGCGACAGAGTATTTTAAAGTACATGTATGAACCGAAAAGATTGCAAAATGGAGACCTCATTACATTTTGTTTCATAATTATACGTTAGGTACTTAGCAATCTTCGCCGCCCGCTGGGGAATACTGAGCCGTATTACATAACTTCTCGCTGAACTATATCGTCATATTCACTTTCATTATGTACATGTTATCATTAGCTGGCTTCAGTTCAAAACCAGTGACCTGCACTGTATTGTAGGAAGCTAATTTTAAAGGTCGAGAAATACATAGGTCTGGCTTGACCACAGCAACAATGTTATATTCGTACTTAAAGAAATTGGTAGATCATGCTTTATGTGAATTATGTAATAGATCGACATTTAATTTAATTCAGCGTGATGAGTGACGTTAAAATCAATTGATGTCAAGCAGACAAGTCAGAGTTAGTAATTGCAATGTGCTGTTACCGAGCACGAAAGTTAATTAAACGTCAAAAACAATTAAAAGTCAAAAACAAACAGTTACCATTCAAGCACATTTCAATCAACTATCTTAGTATGCCTTGCTAATGACGTAATAACAGCATAACTTGTGTGTCACACAATACGTCACATTAAAATTACACTACTCCTTTCCTTTAGTTTGAAATATGACATGAACCATAAAAAATCCTACTTGTTGAATACGAAATGAAAAATATGCGGCAAAACGAATACCGGTAAATCTTTTAGAACTGACGGTACTGCAAAAAAGTACTGATCTTCTAGTCAGTGTAACTAGTAAGTCATCTGAACAACGTAGTCCAATCATAGTCCACTTAATCTAAATGAACGTTCTTCTCAATATTAGCAACTGGGTTCAAAAACAATCTAACGCAAACGAACAATGTCTTTAGTCAAATTCCTTGAATAAGTCTCTTGCAGGGAGGTTTGGACACACGCGTAGACCTCCTTGGCGGTGGTTCAGGTCGGATACTAGGACTTTCATTGGGGTCCCCTGACACTGGGTTGGTGTGGTCCTGACTTACTGGTACAGGAGATGAGAGGGGGTCTGGCATGTCCATGTCAGTTGAGGTTTCTTCCAAAGCATCTCTGATGGGGGTAACCAAGGTATCTTGAAGACACTTCTTAAAGTAAGGAAGAGTTGCGTGTCACCTTCCGGTCACCTCCTTCGGCTGTCAGCATGCTGTGGTTCTTGCTTTTGACTGTCAATGGAACCGGGTGGTATGGTGTGGAGAATTTTCCAAGCTTTCGTTGCTTTGCCAACACAGTATCTCCAACTTGTATGTCAGAATCTTTGACAGGTCTCCTACGTTCAGCACGATTCTTCATCTTGAGTTTCTGACATGCATCACGCTCACGCATTATTGCTGGATTAGGAACAGGACAGGGTAGCTTGATCCTGATTGGTCTTCCAAGCAGGGCAGTGGCAGGGGCAACATCGGTAGTACAATGATGAGTTGCTCGATAATTCCGAAGGAACTGGTACACCTGTTGCTTCCAGTTAGTAGTGGTGCGGAGTACCTTTCCAAATGTTTTCATGAAACGTTCCAATTCGCCATTCGCTTCTGGCTATAGAAGAGTAACTTAATGGTGTTTGAAAGCAAGATAATCTGCAAATTGGGTAAATTCATGCCCATTAAATGGAGGACCGTTATCATACTTGACAACTTGGGGCACACCATATGCGGAAAATATGCGATCTAATTCAGGGAGGACTGCTTATACAGATGTAGAAAGCACGATATCAACTTCAGGAAACCTCGAGTAATCGTCGATCACTACCTGCAACCTTACAAAAGTCAATGCTAACATGTTGCGATGAGCCATCAGGCAGAGGAGCAATCTTCAACGGTTCATGGGAGGGTTTTGGTGTTGCAACCTGACATGGAAAGCATTTCTTTACAACTTCATCGACGGCAGCATCCATCTTTGGAAACCATACCTTTGATCTTAAGAAACTGCGGGTCTTATCTAACCCTTGGTGGCCCTCATGAACCAGTTCTACCACATTTTTTTGACCAGCCTCAGGAATGACGATACGATTTCCACGAAGGACAGTTTTTCTATCCACTGAGGTCAGCTTATTCCTGACACTGGCAAAGATTCTGAGGGTACTTGGATCAGCTCCATTCACTAGCCTCATCATATTGTCCCACTGGCCATTTGAAATGAGACGCATCACTTCTTGTAGCGTCGCATCGTGTGATGTAGCACTAATGATGTCATATCTGCTTAGTGCCTTGGGTGTGGCTTGTATCATAACGAAATTGACATACTGTTCAGCAGACTCAGCAGTAAGGTCACATTGAGTGGTACCTTCAAGATGTCGTGATATGTAATCAGCTGGATTCAAATCACCTCTTGAGTACAGCACTTCGAAGTCAAATGACTGCAACTTCAGGCGCAAATTGTTAATTCTTGCTAAAGCTTGAGAAGTCGGATTGTTGAACATAGGCAACAGGGGCTTATGATCCGTTATCACTTTGAAATACATCAATTTATTTACAGCCCCACGCAATATATTGCCAATGCTTCGCGCTCAATTTGGGAGTAGCGCCGTTCTACACTTGAGAGACCTTTACTTGCCATCTTGTGTCAGCAAATCACCTAATACAACTGGACTGGTATCCACTAGCAGAATGTTTTCTTTTTTACAAGGATCAAAATAAGCCATGACTTCATCAGAAGTGAGATTGCACTTGAGCCGGTCTAGTACTCGTTCGTGGACCTCTTGCCACATGAACTGTACGCATCATTTGTCATCATATCTTCGGTAATACCACGCTTAAAATTGTGCGCCAAGTATTATAACTTTAAATATATAAAAATAAAACTAAAAAATCCTGGAAATAAACTATTAAGCTAGTTGCCGAATATGTGCGACAGGAACGAAATGGCAGTTGTTGCAGAAAATCAGCTCGTGGTTTGGAAACGTTTTGGCGCAAATAAATTTATTCTGGCGCGAAATGGAACGGTGTGCATAAATTTAATACAATTGAAATTGTTCCACGTAATACCAGCGATGGCATGATTACTGGGACATGATAACACTTTCGGTAGCAAGACATGTTTAATGGGATTAAATCAACTTCTTTGACCAAAAAGATGAAATCTCCTCATGAAGCCGTATTTACAGTAAATGCTTTATGTGTTCTTTCATGTATAGACTGCATTGCAGGTGTTTAATGATGGGACGAAACTTCAAGGACACGGTGCGTCCTCGAAAATTCGCCCCATCATTAAACGACTGCAATGCAGGCTATTTCATGTATGGTAATGGAAATTACATTTTTTTTTTTAATTTAAATGCATGTCGATATAAATGTTTGATTGATTTTTTGTGTTATTGCTAGCTTTCGAGAAATGTTTATAAAAGATACCCAAATTCAGTCAAATTGACACCGTGAATTTCGCGATGTGCTTAGCCAATGTCGCTTGCAAGTACAGTTTCTCGATGTGTTAATGGTACGCGTTTTGCTTTCAACGATTAAGACCTTTTTCTGTATTTGTTCATTCGTACTCAAACCTTTTTAATAGGTTAAAACGTGATTTTATGTAACGGGATTTACATTTTAATTATAGTTCTACATTCACGTCACTTTATACATGCAAAGATGTCTGTAATTTTTCCAAATTTGTTTCTCGGACAGTTTTCGATTGGCAATTTCTGTATTTTATCTGGAAATTATCTGGGTGACTGCAAAAGCCGAAGCGGCTCATGCAATTTGTAGTCCTTGAAAAACTTACTCGTGCTTCCCCAAAGGGTGTCAGTAAAACGCGAGGTCGGGGCCGGGGTCGAGGTGGGATTAGGCATAGTGTTAGTATTAGGTAAAGGGATTATATTTAATCCCATACCTAATCCTAGACCTAATCCCACCCCGACCCCGGCCCCGACCCCGCGTTTTACTGACACCCTTCCCCAAATTGCACTCAAAATCATGTGATTACTGGTACAAGTTAATATATTTCACTTCTGTATTTAAATTGCATGGATATCTTGACCAGTGAGTATTTTCACGCGTGGCGTAAAATTACAAGCCACATAGGAAAATTTAAACTCTTATGATGCTCTCAGTGTTAAGCTAAGAGCTATTAGTGCAAATATCTTCACGTACATCTACACGCTACACGCGTTGAGGTACTTGAGTTTTAATAGAAGTTGTCAATTCGTTAATAAGTTACTTCTAATGTTTTTCTTGCCATCCACGGTTTGCGTTTGTTATTTCCAATGAAGCACAGTCCACTACCCATGTGCATATATTATCAAAAGACATTCAAAATGTAAAATTATAAACTGATACTGTCGTGTGATCACATTAGATTTTTGTTATTTCATATCCCTGTATAATCAACTCAACAGATATTCAACATGTAAATCTAATCCCATGATTATTGAGAATACTTCGAATAGATACCGTCGTTAATAGGCCCATCTCTCGCTTCTGACGGAAAAGGAAAATATTCTGGTTATAGCCCTCCCCCTCCTACGTTTTCTAGTTGCCTTTTCAAGTGAAACCAGTTGTTCCAAGGTGCTTGGGTTCGGTCGTTCGTTCCGTAAGAAATTTCATAGAAGGCAACTAAGAAAAGAAGAGGGATGAGGGTTATAACCGGGATATTTTCTTTTTCCGCCATGAGGTAGATAGGCCTATTAACGGGGTCTTGCAAGCGGGGAAAGGAGAAGGAGGCATTAAACCAGTGTTACCCCCTGGAGTTAAGGTGAGGAGATGGCTGACACTTCAGACTAACAGAGAAGCTGTAAGTTTCTTAGTTCAGTCAAAACTAATATTGTGGGCTTGAAATAATCTTGGAAGTCTTATTTTTGTGTGCGTTTTCCATGTGCTTAAAGCTGTCTGTATATAGTTTAAAGTGCCTATAACCCCTAAAACCTTTGTTCGCCGGAATAAATCTTTTAACTATACATCTCTCAGTTAGTATGCACGCTATGATTAGTCCTTTTAACAGGCCGTATTTTACAGTACGGTCCGAAAATTTGAAAGTCCCAGCATCGGCCTAGCATCCGCTTACAAAGTTTTCTTCTATACTAAATTATCCAAAAGGAAACGTTTGGAGCTAAATGTATTAACATGTCAGGATATAAAAACTATCTTTTTAGAAATTTAACTGTAACAAAATTGATTAGTGGCGAATCAAAAAGCATTGACAATTTTCTCGAGCACATGCTTATTGTTTTAGTATTTTACTACCAAAAGCGTCAAAGCTTTTCGAGTAAATCGGCAGATTCTTTTAACTCTAAAAATTTAATTCAGCATTGACAAAAGAGTACCGTTTTTCGTAAGAGAACTTCTCTTGGAAAAACAGAAAGCTGCAAAAGAACTTGAAACAGAGTAGGAATAAATTGGGGCTACAACGCCATGAGTAAATCAGTAATACCCAGAGGGGCGAAATCACCTTGGAAAAATGAGATCATCCTTTAAAAATAGTACCATTTCGTCATACTTTCAAGCAGTAATATATGATATATTTAAAGTAAATGGCATCATAAGAAGGTGTTCAAAAACATTTATGCCACGTCAAAAAATATTTCCTATTTAACATGCATTTCCAACCTCTCTTCTTGTTTTCAAAAACGGTTACCTTTTTATACCCTGAGTTCTCTATTGTTTAAAATTTGTTGTGTTTCAGTTTTAGCTACAATACAGTTCACATCATCATATCAAGGACAAACCATAAGAGGAACAGCTGGATCATCTGTAAACTTTACCTGGAGATTCTCAGGGAATGTTGGAGCAGTTGACTGGGGTCTCAAGAAAGTTGGCAGTCAAAATATATTTGAAGGGAATAATCCACTGTTATCACTAGATAAGTCTGGTAACCCAACATTTACACATCAAGGATACACTGGACGTGTGAGTGGAAGCCGTACTGGCAACTCATCCTCTGCTCAAGTCATCTTTACTCTTAGTTCCATTACAATAAATGATGCAAAACCTTACCTCTGCATATTAGGAGCAGGCTTTGGTGGTAGCGATCAGTATGATTACGTACAACTTGTTGTTGAAGGTAACTAAAACTGTTTACATGCAACATTACCTATATCTTATTGTTATATAGCAAATTAAAGATAATTATTTTTAACCAAGTGCAAAGAAATATACCTAGAGAATACTTGACTGCAGCAAGAAAGTACATCAACAATCGGCTGTAAACTTTACTTCCTTCTGCTTGAGTTAGGTAGAAAAGACATCTTTTATCATAAAAAGGGATGTACCAGTCGAATGGGTTACGTTTCACTTATGCAGCTATCATGCTTTTTGATTAACGGTTGTTAAACCATACTTCACTGGTTTCTAAAACACCAACAATTGCAAGAGCGTCTGGACGTCTAAATCGAGCCGGGACCTGTAACCTGCGTTAATTTGAAGCACCCATTGCCCGAGCCACAAGATGCAGAAAACCTTTTTTTTATTATAACTTTTCAAAAAAGATTTAACGAGGACGTATAAGCCTAGGTCTAGGCTTATAACCGGGATGCTGGCACGGAACCAACGTTGATTATGTACGGTACAAATGCAAAGGGCACTAAAACTTTCTTAAGACGGAACAATAAAGGAGAATCAAGTTTTTGCCTAAACAGATGTTCTTTACTGACACTTTATTATAGCCTCGTCTACCCATACTTGTCTTATTCTACTGCGTGAGCGTGTGGGCATTAACCTACCTATCAAACATCAAAAGATTAATTACTCTTCAAAAACGGGTTATACGAATAATGTCGAGAAGTGCTTACGATGCTCACACTGATCCCTTATTTAAAAACTTAGTAATTTTGAATCTTGAGAGTACAGTGGAATACCGATTTTTCAAACCTCCAAGGGAAACGGAAATTCGTTCGAAAAATCGGGAGTTCGAAAAATCGAAGATGGTATGGACTGAAATTAAATCCAAGGAAAACGAGTTTTGGTTCGAATAATCGGGAGTTTCGAAAAATCGAGTATTCGAAAAATCGGGATTCCACTGTATTTATAATTAAACTTTAGATGGGAAAATTTTTCTATCTACGTAAAGCCGGCCTACTTCCTGATAGTTTCAATAATATGTTTTCAATGACAAACCATGTGCATTATTATGACACTAGAAGTTCGGGGCTCTTTAAATTACCTTATTGCAGAACAAATATAAGAAAGTTTTTTTTATCTGTTTCCAAGGTCCTAAATTCTTTAATTCTCTTAGCTTCGAAATTCAAAATGCTACAAGAATCGCCTCTTTACCTCTAAACTGAAAGCATTCCTTTTATCGTAATCATGTTTTTCTTTGCTTTTTCTTTCACTTTGCGTTTTTAGCCTAACTATGTTTAAAACAATTATGTTTAAAACAATTATATAAAATATATAATAAATGTTTATTGGAGGAAGCATTACGGAAAACTAAGCGAGTAGTGGAAGCCCTTACCGCTAATAACTATCCTACCAATTTCATTCACAATGGCCACCAACCGAATAGACAACAAGAAGTAAACGATACCGACCAACGTAGCACGGTTATCCTGCCCTACGCCAAAGGATTCTCCGAGAGAATCGCAAAAGTTCTTCGAAGCTTCAACATCAAGGTCACTCATAAGCCTATTCGGACAATCTCAAACATACTTAAAAAGCCAAAAGACAAGATCGAGAAAGAGGCCACCAGAGGAATCGTGTATAAGATCAAATGTAAAGATTGTGATTGTGTTTACATTGGTCAGACATCGCGCGCGCTAAAATCACGCGTGAAAGAGCACGCAAAGGCTGTAGCAACATTGGATAAAAACTCTTTGTTGGCCAAACACCACATGCTCCACAGTCACCATATAGATTTGACGAGCGTCGAAATTGTTGACAGATCATCGGCATGGCGACAAAGACTAATTCTTGAGGCTTGGCATTCCGTGCGCAACACGAACGCTATAAACGAACACATAGCGCTCCCAAACGTTTACAACAACATTAAGAATTTGTAGAAATAATTAAGAATGCTCTAGAGACTTTTGTTTCACCTCCAAATATTCTTTCGAGATGCGATTTAATATTTGCATATATCGTATACCATCAGGACGCCGTTAGACATTTGCATTTTATCTTTTGCTGAAGAAGGCAACAGTAGTTGCCGAAACGTCCAACATAACATTTTAAGCCAGTGTCAACTTTTAATATCTTTTTTATTTTTAACATGCCTGGCTACACACCAAACATTTTTGTTTATTGTTAGTAGCTTTGCAATTGATCTGACTTTATATTCTTTTAATATCTCGTTGATAATAATAAATCGAGAGGGAGCCTATTTATTTAAAAGCCCAGTGGTTTCCTTTGGGATTTTTTTGCTACTAAATGTTATATTTATGTACTATAACTGTTTTCAATATAGGGCAATAAACTTGAACTTGAACTTGAAAAAGATAGGTCTGTTTAGTGGTCTTATGTGCAAGGCATAAAGCATTGTAATATTACGTGATACTGTGAAACAAACTTGATCTGACTTAATTTGTGCTCTCCTTAATTTCCAGAGCCATCCAGGATCACTCGTCCGACTGCAGCAAATGAAAGTTACGATGAGGGAAGTCTTGTCACCATCAGCTGTACAGCAACAGGGACACCAGACCCAGACGTAAAGTGGATCCATAACGGAGAAGAAAAGAGTTCTGGAGTTAAAAAGGCTGACTTAACCTTCAGGCGCATCAGGAGGATAGATGCAGGAATGTACACATGTAAGGTCAACAACTCTGCAGGGAGTGACGAGAAACTACTGCAACTTATAGTTAAATGTAAGTACATACACTGTATGCATGGGTAAAGAGTTCTGGAGCTAAAAAGCTGAATTCTCTTGTACTCCAATTTGAAAGACAGATGCAGCAATTTACACCTGTAGGGTCGTAACTCTGTAGGAAGTGACGAGAAGCAACTGGAACGTATAGTTAAATAAGAGTGCTTTTAGACGGCTAATGCATTGGGACATTTGAATTTAGTTGTCTCGATTTATCACGCATCAAATATGATCGCACGCTTATCGTAACACTTTAAAAATAACCAGTTTTTGACAGGCTACACCGTCTCCCCAACTTGGTTATGCGGTTTCGACTAAATAAGGTAAGCACTGGAGGTCTTTTTCTGCTATACTCTGTTTTTTAGCCGTGGGTCGTTTTGAACTCTGCGCAGTCGGCAGTTGAAGCTTCTCTGTTCTCGTTCAGAGGTTGGCGTTTTCAGTGTTGTTCGCATTGGTTTTTTATAGCATGAACCTACAAATGCTTAACTTATAGCACAGAAAACAAAAGCAACAAGCGTTCGTATCTCTAGATGGTTTAATTATATTAAGAGACACCTGTCTAAATAGTTTTTTTTTTAAGTATTGCATTGTTGGCTCCGGCAAATTAAAAACTCGGGGAGGCATTATTAGAGCGCGCATTAGTACTTACAGTACAAAATACAGTTTATCTACCAGAGTAATTATCGATTTGTTCAAATTAGGCGCGCAAGGGGATAGCGGGAGATGTGATGAATTCTTGCGTAAGGGGCTACAAGGAGGTGTGGTGAATTCCCGATATCGATATGAGTGATAAATGTCAGTTCACGATTATTGGTAAATTGCGACCCATCGGGGTAACACACATGCTGTGAGCAAGCACTTTATATCTACCTCATGAAATAATAAATTATTATTATTATTATTATTATTATTATTATTATTATTATTAGCTGTTCCTTACTCCTTAACACACATTTTGTCCAAGTTTGTTGTGAATCGGCCATCTTGACTGCCATTTTCGATGACATCACCTCCCCCATAATATCTACCTTATCTTGTAGAACACATCACGGGCTATCCATTAAAGGAAATTATTTTTAAAAAATTACAACACCGCAAAAACCAAAGGGGCTGGAGGCGGGGTTGAGTATACCACGGTGCGGGTACATATAAGTTTACGGGTATTAAGTAAACCTTTTCAACTAATTCACATCAATATATAATCATAATTTCTTCCTTATAATTCTGGGGAAAATGATATCGTATTGCCTTTCAGGTTAACTTTCATTATGTAACTCTTCAATAAAATTATTATTATTATTATTATTATTATTATTATTATTACTGATCGTAGCCGATTGTTTCCGTTTACTCTTAAATTAATATTAGTGATAAAATAAGTTGTTGATGAGAAAGCATTCTGTTTCGCTGCCTTATAAACATTCCCAGTTACCAAGTTAGTCTATTAGTTCCTCAAAATGGTGCATTCCGAAAGGGTCAATGCAATTTAACGTTAATTGTATTTGTCGAAAAGTCACAATATATTTGTGTTTTTTTTTTCTCAATTGTTTGTTAATATCTTACAAATTTCTAATAGTTATTGATCTCAACTGTTTGTTAAATCATGTTTTTCATTGTTGATTTCAATAACAGCTAAAACTTGAAAGAACGATATCGATGCAAGTGAATTGTTTTCTGTTTTGTCAACAGACCAAGCTACCATACAAAACATCTCTTCTTCTGTGTCCAAGTCATGGATTGGTCAGACAGTAATGTTAACTTGCAAGTCAGATGGTGTTCCCACTCCAACCCTGTCCTGGTACAAACCTGGTGGAACCAAATTTAACCGAGTGGATGCCAAGGAGAACACGGCTGTTGTCAAAATGAATTCAGATAATGATTTTGGAATTTATGATTGTACAGCTAACAATAGTTTTGGGCTTGCTTTAAAGACGGTCCATGTAAGGCAAATAGGTAAGTCGAAAGTTTGGTTTTGGTCGCGGACAAACTTTTGCTAAGGGTCTAAGGCTAAGGCCGGGTCGTTTGGCTAAGGCCGTTTGGAGGCCGATTTCGCTTAAAATTTACAGGCATTGGGAATTGAAGGACGCCTTGTCAGTATTGTTGTTTATTTGTTTCTCACAGAAGCGTATAATCAATAAAACGTAATTTTGTGTCCAAGTTTACATCTCGAAAATAAAATAACAATGTTCAATTTTACCAAAAAGGGATAAATAAAAAACTATATTATTTCATGACAAAAACTGGATTTTGGGATTTAAAGTTTAACTGAAAGTTATAAACCTTTTAAAGAGTCATGACATACTACAATTAAGAAAAAAGGAGTATATCTTTATTAAAAATAGCAATAATAATAATTTACAATAACCATAAATTGATACTTCAAAACAAATGGGAAGTTAAAGAATTACATTTCTATATATTCATCTTTTGGATAAAAAAAAATATATGTAAAGAATAGCTGAAAATTTTGGAGTCAAACGGGAATATATATTTTTAAAAAAATCTGGCTAATTTCTGCACTTGCAAGTCCGTGTTTTGTAAGTCCGTGGTGAAAGATAAAAATAAAGTAAAAATAAAAAAATCAAACTAATTTCTGCACGTCCACTCTCAACTTGCAAGTCCGTGTTTTGTAAGTCCATGGCGACTCTCCTTTTTGAAAGAGCCTCTGAGGGCTGATCTCAAGATTGCGAAGCTAAGAGACTTTCGTTCTGATCCAGGAATATGGTAGCATAATCTTCGCCTTTCTTGATTGCAAGAAGCTCTGCGAGTTGACTGTGGTATCGTCTACATTCTTGCGCCATGCCTCCTATTGTAGTGAATACTAGCGGGGTAAACGTGGCCTGCTCCGGTTTTGATGCTTCCGAACGCCTTCAAAACTATATCTAATTATGCGGTTATTATGATAATTTCAATCCACGATCCGAGAGCTAATATCGCAATTTAGGGAGAAAAAGCACTGCCTTGCAATTTATAGTTTTTTTTTATGCAAGAAGTTAGTGCAACGTGGTTTGAATCACGTGCAGTTAGTGACGAAGCAACTACTATATTAAGGCAAATTTACACGGTACAACTTTGTCGCATGCAATTTTTTTTATAATTCAACACATTGATACACTGCCCAAATATGGTAAAAAAGTTATCGATAGATGTTATATCTACATGACGTATAACCAGCGATGGCGGTAAATTTCGTATTTTGAAGGAAAGTGAAAATGACTGCTGCCTGCAATTTCGTGTTTTTTCTTGAAAATGTGCGTGAACTATTAGTTAAAAAAGGGGAAAAAAAAAGAGAAGAAAAGAAAAGAGAAAAATACTGCTCACATGATTGGACAAAAAAGGCGCGAAATTTTCGCGTTGTCGCGGTCGCAGTATTTGTTGGCGTAGCTGAAGGAAAACTGGTTTAAAGTTTAACCGCTCGACAAGAAGTGAATGAAGGAGCACAATTTTCGTGAAATTCCTTTGGTAATCACCTCTGGAATATGATATAGACTTGATGTTTCCTCAGAAAAGTTTCTGATCTCGTCATTACGGCAGTGGGAGCTAAAAAACGAGCATTCCAAGTTTGTAAACAACATTGATCGACTCAGCTCGTACTTCGATGTTTGAAAATTTGGTGCTTATGGAAGGAACTAAAAAGCCAAATCAACTACAGGTACGATGTTTTAACCGTTTCTTGTATCCTTAAGTGTGAATGTTTGTAAGCTTACTGTCCACGTTGTAGTTCTTTCCGACTTTTCGCCGCTATGTTTAAGTTCGTAGCCGTGTGTTTGTTCAATTTGTATTGATTCTGAATTGAACTTTTTAAGATACGAAACACTTGTAACTAAGACAGTCTATGCCATTTTACTGTGTTTTAATTCTTGTAGTCACTACTCTGTTCCGTTCTTTGAGCAGACGAAAGCTCTTCGTAGAAACTGTCAACTGATTGTGTACGATAAGTCTTTTAAATTAATTTTAGCTTGGCAAAAGTTTCGGCATTCACTGTTTGTTGTTTAAAAAATGGTGCGAGGTAAAATATTGTAGTTAGCCTTTTTACTTAATGAAAGGTTGTATATCTCAATGATTTTTTTTCTCGAAACTGTGATTTGTTATCAATATGTTGAATTAAAAAAAACAGTTATAGTGTTCAAGCTTGCACAATATTGACAAAGGCGCCACTTTCATTCATGAACTGTGTGATGTTGCAAGTTTCGCGCGGTAAAACATCTGTAAGCTTTTTTTTTTTAAATAAAAGGCTTGTCGGCGATATTTTTCATTTTTTCTTCAAACTATGCTTTGTTATCAATGTGTTCAATTATAAAACTATTATAGCGCTCAAGTTTGCGTGAAATCGCCTAATTTTAGCCGACTCGGCCTACGGCCTCGTCGGCTGACTGATTAGGCGATATCACGCGCGCTTTCGCGCTATAATAGCTAAATAGCACGCGTTGCATATGTCAGGCGAAAATTGTATACAACTCGCATCATGTAATATTGTACGTGGCTACGATTGTCGTAGGGTTTTAAAGGCTGTTTAGACGGCACAACTTTGTCGCATGCGAGTTTTTGTAGCGCGTGCTGCTTGCGTCAGGCGAAGATTGTAAACAACGGGCATCATATAGCATTGTATGTGGCTACAATTGTCGTAGGTTTTTAAAACGTGTTTTTAAATCCTACAACTTTTTTTTTTCGTGTTGTTCTCAACAGTTGTGAGCGAGTTGTAGTCTGATTTAGACGACGCAAAAAAGTTGTCCTGTCTAAATCAGCTTTAAAACATGTTTCAAAATACTACAACTTTTTTATTCGTGTTGCATACAACAGTTGTAATATAAGCGAGTTGTAGGCTGATGTAGACGACGCGATTCGTGTCGTATGTATGGCGAAAGCAGGTTGCATGCGACAGTTGTAGGCAAAAGTTGTGCCGTCTAAATAGGCCTCAATAAACCTCCTTATGTATACTTTGTGTAGCAGCTGATCGCAAGATCTGTCGAGATTGGTTAGATCTAACAATGGTTTTCATTGTTAGGTCGTTCAATTGTTTTATTTCTATTGTTTCTCGTTCTATTGTATCCATCCAATTGGGTTAGATCTTGCGACAGCTGCTACATGACCCATACTTTGCGTATCGTCGTTATTGGTCGTCTGCACTTCGTACATAATACATAATTATGTATCGCACCTCAAAAATCACACCTCTTCCGAATTCGGGAAAGTCTTCATGGCAATGTCCATTACGTTTACCTTATTATTCATTTACATGCCTGTAAGACGTTTTTTTTTTATCTATAACTTTCGTAAAAAGGAAATAATTTATTCATTCAGAGGCACCAGGTTTACCTATCATCACAGTAGACATCCAAGCCACTTCACTGACAGTAAAATGGAGTGCACCAGCTGATGATGGAGGAAGTCCTATTACAGCATACCGAGTGGTGATACTACAGGGAGACACAGAGATAGCAAAGACAAATGTTACCGACCCTGCTACAATAAGCTGGGGTATTGGTGGTCTAAGCAAAAACACAAACTATGTTTTAAAGGTCTTTGCCAGGAATTATGTGTTTGAGGGAAATTCTAGCCAAAAGGCAGTACAGACAAACCTCGAAGGTAAGACATCCTGTTGCAATGTTAGGAGGGTGCGCAGAGTTGCGAATTGATATCCTAAATGACATGGTTGACTGCTTTATTTTTTCTTATTCTCAAGAAATTAGAATTCAGAATTAATCAAGGTGTTTTCACCGAAAAGTATTCTCGTTATACGTTTTCGTTTTAGTTAAATTCGATTAATTATCCCAGAAGTGGCCTTATTTGAGACTTGCCATGCTGTTGAGACAAATGATGTTAACCCTATTCAGCCTGGGGGGATGGGGGGGGGGGGGGGGGAGGGTGGGGTGGGCACAAAGTGCCCGCGCTAACTTTCAACATTCATAACTTCTTTAATATGTATTCAAACGGCATCAAACTTTGTGACTTTTCCTAAAATTTATTTGGCAACAATTTCATATGAGAATTTATTGATCACGTGACTTGATGTTTACATGGCAACAAGATTTTGATAGCCATATTTGTACCTTTGAGGGAAGAAAAACAATGTTTATTGGTATAACTTTTATAATTTTACGTCATTTAGCGTACATTTATTGGTTTTGATTGATTTTGAGGTCTTAATATAATCAGAAATCCAAGATGGTGGATCCAAGATGGCGGCCGTATAACTAATTACCTAATAACTACGTCATATGACGTCATCGTTCCATTGAGCGGACCGCAAAGTAGACAGTTTTGGACGTACTATGTACCCTCTTGGTTTCATTGCCATAGCCTAAATGTGCTTGAAGTTACAATGGGGAGAGGGATGTTCCCCCCCCCCCCCCCCCTACCAACGCTCAAGAACTGAAAAATAGCCCAGGCTGAATAGGGTTAAAGAAAAAGTGACATGGGATCAGCCATAGAGTACATTAAACTGTGTATTGATTGTTTTCTGTGCCTAAATTTGCAAACAAATCTGAAGTTAGAATCTCCCAGGCAGTTTCCACTATGCAAACTTATCCTTGGTATACTTTTTCGTTTTACTTAGGAATTCCAGAAGCGGCCTTAATTAAGGACCTACCAGCTGAGACAAAGGATGTTGACGTAAAAGTACAATGGGATGAGCCACAAAGCAATGGAGCGCCCATCACACAATACACCGTGTACCAAAGAACTGTAGATGATGGTGGAATACTCCAGAAATGGACTAAAATACACCTTATAACTGATATCTCAGTTCGTGAGATCACTGTAAAGTTGGAGAAAGGCCATGATTATCAAATTGTGGTCACTGCCTCAAACAGGTTTGGTGAGAGTTTAAAAGACGAGAAAAAGATGGAGAACATCACAGTATTGGGAGGTATGCGTAAGTTTGGCTTTTGCTTCCAAATTAAACCCCATTTCTATCTATAACATAAGCTTTTTGTTCTGTCCATTTAATAAGGATGAAATTTACTAGCAACTACTCTACCTCTTGTACTGGCGGAGTACAATTTTACATTTACGTCCGATGATTAAAAGTGTAGCTTGCTTTAAAGCTATCTTTGCAAACAATACATTTGCTTGGAAAACGCATCATACCAAAACAAAGTTTAATATAAAAAATAAAATTTAAAAGCGTTGTTAACTGATTATGTGCTTTCAGTGAGCAAATCGTAACTAGGCTGTTTCGGCCATGGAAAAATACAGTATTGACCACTTCCCTTTTCCAATATGAGCACATACAGCCTGGGCACTTCCGGGGGCGAAATGAAGGGCAACAACTATACATCGTAAGCTTGAAATTAGCAGGTTTTGTTATACATAAATAGCCAACGCATTCTCAGTAAATAAAATATTTGCTAGCGAATATAATTTTTATGTTTTGTCCCACTAGGCTTATTGCTTTTCCTGAGATGGGGGTATATATCGTAACTCTTTTCACCTTTTTATCGACCTGCCTAGATATTCCTACCGCAGTGGAAGTAACAGACGAAATTATTTTAAAATGGAAAGAACCAAACAACAATGGAGCAGCCATCACACAGTATTCCATCTACCAACGATTCATAAATGATGAGCAGTGGACGAAGATTGGAACCATAACTGATGTCTACAAACATGAATATGCTGTTAAAATCAAGAAGGGCAAGGGGTATGAATTTGTGGTAACAGCTTCTAATAAATATGGAGAAAGCTCAAAGGAAGAAAAAATCAAGAGGATTAAAGTGTTAGAAGGTAAAATTGATTTAATTTATCTAGCAACTTTATTCAAAACATTAAAATGTACATCGTAGGTGGCTTGAAATACAAATAAAATAAGTGCGTGCAGTCAGTGCTCACGGAGTTGAATGTTGGATATAACCGTTTAATTAGTTCACTGTAAGTTTATGTTTCATTAGTCTTCTACGCCCAGTTGATCATGTGATAATGGTTATATTATTGTCTTATTTAAATGAATTTGCGATTGTAATTAAGCTTACCGAAAATAAGGTACAATGAATAAGAAGTGTTTTTCTTTGTTACAAAAATAGCGGTAGCGTTAATACGTTAACCTCATGAAAGGAAATTTGATGTCGTCACTGATAAAGAACCGAATGAATGCTGGGTATCACGATACACGAAAGCTCATGAAATAGGCTCCCATTTTCGAGTTTCTTGATGCCTCGTTAACAAATCGGGGCTGCACTACTTTCCTATGCCCGCTTTGATAACGAGGCATTAAAAACCCATTATCACTTTCCGTGATGCATTGCGGGCGTTTTTGAATTTCGTGGCCCATGAAAAACCATTTTGCGGCGGGGAAGTTTGATTCCTAAAAAAAATTCCGTTTTCATCGGGGAATCTGTATCGTATATTAACTTGAAGATGATTTCTTTCAAATATTAAGTTCATATTCAAGGCATTGCATCTTGTTTTTGTATGTTTTCTTTTTTTTTTTCCATCGTCGCTAGTACGTTTTCTAAGCAACGCCGCCAAAGGCTCGAGGCGACTGTCAAGAAACGAGAATCTTCAGAAGGTTTGCCTCAGAAATTCGGTCGTCCGTGGAAAGGAAATAGGTCTATTAGATTGCCTACTAGTTAAGATTGATCTTTGAATCTTTTCATTGTAATTTCTCAGTACATTCGTTGTCTACATACTGTGAGTTGACATTTGAATCTTAACATCGATACATGACCGATCGACAGGAATGAGCAATGCTCCCTGGAGATGCAAACAACAGAAAAAGCTCAAAACCTCTCGGCTCGCCGGCGGAGTCGTTTTTGCCAGCATCTATTTGAAATATTCCATGAAAGTTAAAGGACGGTTTTCTCGTCCCTAGCCGTCGATTTTTTTTGGATGCAAACTTTTGAAGCCGATAAAACATACTCCGCCAGCGGAGCTCACTAATTATACCCGATGAAAATCAGATACGCCGACAGAACAGTCCACAAAATACAAACGCTTCTCGGACCACTGAAGGTTTAGTTTTAAGCGGCATCGACCTTAAACGTTCGGTAAAATTAGCAGGTGGTTTTCGATGCGATCTTTTGAAGCGGAGGAAGCTACCTCGGTGATTGGAGCTACACTTAGTCGAGTTGAGCGCCCGAGACAAGACATGTTACACATGTACGGGCTTTTGATATCTAACAGGACCGCTTCTTGGTACTTATAAATTTTCAAATTAATGTCGAAGAAATTTCAAACACAGTGTTCATTTTTTCTTCGAGTTGAGAGGCAAAAATTTTACTTTGGGAGGAGAGATCCGTAAGTGACAATGGGAAAAGCAACTCGGAAATGAGTTGCGCGGAAAGGGTGCGCAAACTAATCAATTGATTCTGTAAACCCATTGACATAAAATTTGTTTTTTCTTGTTCAACAAAGATCATCTTCCTGACAGGCTGCGTACGCGCATCGTTTACAAATTTTCTTGTGCAAGCTGTTATGCTTGTTACGTTGGCGAAACAAGCCGACATTTCTCCACGCGCGTGCATGAGCACTTGTCATCGGACAGACCTTCTCACGTTTATAAGCATTTGCAGGCTTCAGAGTCGTGCCGTACTTCTTGTAACTTAGACTGTTTCAAAATCTTAGACTCTGCGCCGACCAAATACCAAGTTAAGCTTAAGGAGTCTATGTACATCAAGTGGGAAAAGCCCGACCTTAATCAATAGGTCAAACATATCAATTTGACGCTTTCCCTATAGTTGCACGCGCACGCGCATTCTTTTAATTCCGTTAACTTCGAAATTTATCTAGCGTATTGTTAAGTAGCGTATTGTTTTCAAACGCAATTCAACGTATGATTTGCAACAGGCACGTTTTAAATCACTGTAAACTTTCATAACCGTCACACTGACGATGACGGATGTACCGTCGGAACATGTTTGTGAAAATGATTAAAAAGGTCGTATTATTTTTGAAAACTCGGAAATGGCTTTTCGCTATGATACGTGACCAAGTGACCTATTCCCAGTGTTTCTCGGGTGCGTTTCAGGGTTCATAGTGCAGTAACTTAAACGTGTTGACGTCATAACTTAAACACTCAACAGGGTGACTTTGAAAACCGCTGACAAAAGGCAAAAAACCCGATTGATCCAGAGAAACAATTTCCATCGTTTACCTCCAGGAAACGTGATAGGAGGTCATTTATACTCTAATGTAATATAGAATGCCAACTCAGCACCTTTTCACTATAGAATAATTATGTTTCGGAAAACTAAAATTGTTTCATAACAGGGTTTTTATACCATTAATTTGTGGCTAAGACAATTGTGATTTCTGTTTTTCTTAGTTTTCACGAAACCGCCGGGAAATCAAGCAGGTGAGAGAATCAGTATCGTGCCTTTTGACATTTTTTTTGGATATTCGTTTTGTAAAAAAAATTGACAACAAATGACAACAAACGATAACAACACTCGTCCATTTGGCTTTTTATCAGTATTCAAGTGTTTGTAATCTCTGTTGAAACACTCATATATATGTTAAGTGCAAAATATTATTAATAACCTTTTGCCATTTGGCAGCGACACGCAGTTATGTGTTTGTTATTGCATGGGAAGCTAGTTCTTCGCTGGTTATTCTGAAATGCTCTTTTTGAGAGTAAAGTGTTTTTTTTTTTCATTACTTAATTAACCCTCGGACGTACACGCAGAAACTTATACCCTAACCGTGGTAAAGAGCAATTTATGTTTTTTTTTTTATCCAAACAGGTGAAAACAAACATTTTTACTTAAAAATGGCTCGTGCTACTTATGACGTCTTGTCTCGTTACCATAGCAACTGATTGTTCCCAAAAATTGACAAACATTTATCTCAGGGATAAACAAACAGCTGAAAAACGTTATTGAAATAAAGAGAAACCTATAGGGGAGGGGATGGAACTTGTACGTCCGAAGGTTAATATCAAAATCAAATCAAGTAATCTTTACTTCTCTTCCAAACAGGTGAAAACAAACATTTTTACTTAAAAATGGCTCGTGCTACTTATGACGTCTTGTCTCGTTACCATAGCAACTGATTGTTCCCAAAAATTGACAAACATTTATCTCAGGGATAAACAAACAGCTGAAAAACGTTATTGAAATAAAGAGAAACCTATAGGGGAGGGGATGGAACTTGTACGTCCGAAGGTTAATATCAAAATCAAATCAAGTAATCTTTACTTCTCTTCCAATTTAAATATAGCAAGAACAGCTGTACATGTTGCTCATGCCAGCGATAAATAAATGCATTTGCGTCATTCAAATACTGGATTCTTCATGAGTTATGTGTCCGTGTCAACTCAATCTCGCCTATCACTTAATAGTTTATAATAATAATTAAGTTTTGTCCGATCCTGAAAATTGTGTTTTATTTTCCCTATTTCCAGTTTCTGCGGCTAATAAGGAGGGACTTCTTCACGGTGTTTATGTCAGTGTCGTCCTTCTATTGTCGATTGTTATTTTGATTTTGATTGTTGTATTCTGGAGAATGCGCCGTCGTTTAGGTAAGTTTGTTGAAATGCAAAACAAACTCAGTTCTAGAAACAGAAGAATTTGTATTCAAACAAACAATTCAAATTGTCGAAAAATATTTGAACTTAAAAAATCTGTTACTGGCGTTCTCAATAGTTCAGTGGGTCGAGCAATCATTTTGGGCATTCAATTTCGAGCAAAGAGTTAGTCACCTAATACCATTAAAAAGCGAGATCGAGAGGTATAAATTTTTGTCATGGCAAAGAAAACAACAATGGACCGTACTTGCGATGTTTTACAAAAATAATGTTAATTCTTTTATTTCAGAGATCGTACATTCAAGTCGGTGAGTAGCGTTATTTAGTATTCAAATGTCAAGCAATATGTGATTAATATTTATCGGAGCCTTTCGCTGACATAATACAGAATTATTTTTTGAAAATTGACTTGGCTAGAAAAATTATATGTTTTTTTTCTACGAGATCATTAGATAGTGTATAAAGATATCAATAACGATCTGTTGGTGAAGTTGTGAAGTGGGTCAATGACCATTCCGTGAAAGGGTTATTAGTAATTTGTTACTTCTGCAGGTTAATGTATTTACATGTACATCATATAATTCTTTGTTTTAGAAAAAGCATAAAACCCAAGGAGCTAATAGCCATGGTAAGTAATTATCGTGCACAATTACATCGTTCATTGCGATAAATGGAATAATAAACTGGTTATACATGTAATAAACCTTTTATTTTGTGATTAAGGTCTCTCTTTAACAGAGAACCGCACAATACCTTATAAACACGCCGTTTGCACAATTAGTAGAATAATTCAAACATAGAAATGCATAATCAATTTAATCTATCGTTCAGCTTTTATGAAGCGTTCTGCACTTTCCGTGAAAAGACCAGATAGCATACTTAAATTGGAAACAAATGTTTTCCTTGGCGTTTTTTGTTAGAAACCCATGGCGGCAGAGGTGGAGCCACCAACAACACAACCATTAAGCGCGATGCAGCAGGATGACGCCGTGACCTATGAAACCCCGGGAGGTGGAGATTACATGCCTCTTCATCCATCAGGAAGAAGCTGGGAAATCAGACGGGAACAAGTCAAGGTCATTAAAGTTATCGGTAAAGGAGCCTTTTCTGAAGTTGCCAAGGTAACTCTGTGGAACTTACGAGACAACGAGTACATCACAGTGGCGGCGAAAATGCTGAAAGGTGCGGGCTGATTTAACCTGAAATTATGAGGTCACGATAATCGTTATTAGGAATTGTTATAAGGAATTGTTATAAGGAATTGTTATAAGAAATTTGAAGAAGATTAGAGCGGGATAAGCTTACAAACATATAATTGGAGTACAAAAATAATCGACTTATGCCCATTTCGAGGCTTTTCGGCAAAAACAATAAACGGCATTTTTTAAAACAAATCGTATAGTTTTAACCATATTTCGCCGTTCGTAACAAATTTTGCTGCCTAATTCAGAAAATATCCGTGAAATTAAACCCACTAACATATTTCTACGCGAACAAACGAGACACAGAATTTTGTTTGTTGTTAGAGATGGGCCATTATTGTATATTGTTAGCCTGCGATACACACTAAAATAGCGAACATTCGAATATCGATCAAGTTGCACGTTAAATGCCGGTTCCTTATTGTTCATTGGTTCTAGAGTCACTGTTAAATATAATATCAGTTAACAATTTTTGCCATTAATTATGAATAACATAATTTTATCCAACACTGGACTTGAGGAATCATCAACCGGAATGATACAATTATGTGTTTGTGGCTAAACTAGTGGGCCAGGTACCAGGGGACGTCTTATCAATATTTCATGGAATATTGAGGTTTGCTTTTCTCTGCAGCAAATGCCCCGGCTTCAGACAGAAAGGATCTGCTGTCAGAACTTGAGTTGATGACAAAATTAAAACCTCATAATCACGTGATCAAGCTGATTGGATGCGTCACCGAGAGCGGTAAGAAAAGTAGCACATTATAACAATATGACGTGTCAAAGTTTCTCTTATGTCCATTGTATGTTTTGGTTTTGTAGCCTGGACTAATTTCAGGTTCAGTTCTGTTTCGTTGCGCAAATATATTATAAACGTCAGTGAAAAGTTTATGTTATTTCTGTTTAGTTTTGCAGTATACATAATTTATACTTATCCAACCAATTTTTAATTAAAAAAAATTAACATGAAATATATATCACCTTGGTTAAAATTACATTAAGAATTTCACATTTACTAAAAGTGGTCTCTAAAGGTTTATACAGTATGACTCTGTTTCGTTCCTACAGACCCATTGTTGGTCCTAATTGAGTACGTACCTTTCGGTGACCTGCTGGGATACTTGAGGAAGAGTCGAGGACTGAACGACACGTACTTTAAGGATCCGGATGTAAAGCCACAGACCAGTCTTACTGCGGAACAGTTGATGAAGTTCGCTTGGCAGGTTGCTGATGGAATGTGTTACTTGTCTTCAAAAAAGGTTTGAATGTCGGAAGCTATGTGTTTTATCAACATCGCCAAAGTTGATAGGTTTTTTAGTTAGTAATTAACAGAATAATTAGCCAATCAAAATATATAATTACTTTATCGTACACATAAGAAACCAGCCAGATAATAGTAACCTATATTTAAAATGCGATTTTAGCAAAATAAAGCATTTCTTGTAGATTATCCATCGTGACTTGGCGGCAAGAAACGTTCTTGTTGGTGAAGGAGAAAAGTGTAAGGTGACAGATTTTGGAATGGCAAGAAATGTGCATCAGGATGATATCTACGCTAAAAAAAGTAGGGTAAGTATAAAAAATTGGGACTTTAGAAACGTTGTCGCTCGTAAAGTAACACACACTGTTTGCCAAAAATGTTTAACATTTTTTTGGTTGCTTTTACAAACGTCAACTAGCATTGGCCATCACAGTGTTGTCCCTTTGTTTAAATATTAATGGGGCAGGATTGTCGACACGGCTCGAGGTGGTTCTGTTATATTCAGTTTCCGACAAAATTGCTGAGACTCTTGAACTTTCCTATTCCGCGAACGGTGAAATTTATAGTGGTGCATCAATGAGCAGGCCGGGACAAACGGGCATTATTATTGTTTGAATGCCTTTTAAGTTGTAGTCAGAAGTACGCAAAATATTAAAGCTTTTTGCCAGTAATTATCGAAAGTACTACAAACCTAAAACGAATAACGGAAGTTTCATAACTCAAAATTGGAAACGCCAACTTACAAAGTACATAATTCATCAAGTGCCCAAGAAACTGTCAAGTAGACATGAAGTTATTTTGTGCCATTTTGATGCAGCTTTGCGCGCACTCATACTAACATTTTAAAGTCAACAATTCTGCGATCTGTGTAGTTTATCATAATGATTATTCGCAATTGTTGACTCTATGGTACTCTTCACCTCTATTTTCTTTCCAAGGGTCGTCTGCCGGTTAAGTGGACTGCATATGAGGCTTTGTTGTATGGAATATACACAACACAGAGTGACGTGTAAGTTGGTAAACAAATGGACTTAACGGGCCATCGTCCTTTTACATATCGTTAGCTACAAACATTAACATTCTTTTTTTGCAGTTGGAGTTATGGCATCCTGCTTTACGAGATACTTACTGTTGGTAAGTTAGTTTTACTGCTTGGTTATTGTTTACGATTACTTAATATCTTCATTCAAAACTTCATATGGAATATATTTTCACCTTACATATTTAAAAACAGCACGAGTTCATCTCGTCTAGGTGGATCTCCATATCCAGACATAATTCCTCGTCAAATCACCGAGAGACTTCAAGAGGGATACAGAATGCCAAAACCAAGACACGTTGATGACAAACTGTGAGTACATTTCTCTACCAGTATTATTTACTACTTTGACTATAGAGTGGTGTAATTCGGATGAGCTATTTAAAAAGAGTGAGAGAGAAAACAATTTGATTCTCATCATTTTACAGTTATAGACGGTCTGTAATACATTCAAGAGAGGTCTGGAAGTGTACTGTTTAACGTACATTTGCGGCGTGTTTATAGGCTCTTGTCACTGAATGACTCCTTAAAAATACTTGGCATGTTTCTATATAACTTGACCTCATTTGTAGTGTTTTAGGGTGGGGTTTTCTTTCCACAGCCTGCTTTGCAATTCACAATTTGACTAAAAGAAGATCGGGAAACTTAAAAACTGAAAAATGGCAATGTTATCCCTTTTCATTCTTGCCCCTAAGAAAGTTATCAACCTTCAAATAGCGGTCAGCAATTGATATTGTTGTTACTAACCTTTATGTTTGTTATGAATTAGATACCAGATTATGCTTAAGTGTTGGGAAGAACAGCCAACTGATCGACCCACATTTGACAAACTGAGAAAGACGATGAAAGAAATGGAGCGAAAGCACAAGGTATGTAAGGAATCGTTTTAAAACACGCTGGGATTTCATTTGTGTGAAAACAGCACGTTCCCTTGAAACATTATAAATCAAGAAAGTATTTCTAGGTAAGAAATTATTAGTTCATGCTTAGCGTGTATCTATCCAGTAACAGATGCATGCACTAAAGAGGGTAGCGTAAGAGATCGCCTCAAGTAACTCTAGCGTCACAAGTGCTCTCCAAACTTTCCAAGAGCATCCATAACGTTATAAATCCACAGCTTAAAGCACGGACCATTTATTTTATTACATAGCTTATCATAGAAGTACAAAACAAACCAATTAAATTTGAATCCATAAATTGAGAATCTTCAACAACCTCATCGTCTTTGACCAATCTTTTTTTTTATAATTTAGAAGCGATGCGAATTTGGCTTTCTTTAAGTAAACAAATATGTCACTGACACTTCAAGTTTACTTGTGCCTTTAAACAATCATTTCGGCTTATGGAGCAAAGATTAAATGAATTAATGGTTAATAAAAAAATGATTGTACCAACAGAACATGAAGGGGAAGCATTTTTATTATCCGCTATGAATACACAAAGATTGTCACTGCAGCTGTGGATTGCATACAAATTGCAATTTCAAGTTGAAAATGAAAGTTCTAAACTTTCACAGATACAAGAACATGAATTTGTTGTTTGTTTGGTTTTTGCATACCCTTATTGATTGTCAAAATGTATTTCTTTTGCACTGCAACTACTAATCTTCGGGAACATTCGACGCCTTTGTTTGTTGTTCAGTTTTTCTTCCTGTAGAATAAAGAGTCCAACCCAGATTATTTTCACCAAATTCATTCGTCATATAAAATTGTGTAAACGGTGTCATCTACACGATAAAAAAAGAAAAGATTTAAATATTCATTGTCTTTTTTCCAACAGACGTATGTTAACCTAAGCCAATATGACAACAGCCTGTATGCCAACGTTAACGATCTGGCAGCGGAGTAAATCACAAGCTGTCTGGAGTTCAGGAGTTCAGTACTTTGTTGATTTTGACAATTAATGATTGGTCTCTTTTAATGTTAATAGCCTAGATTTCACTGTAGCATACAAAAAGTCCCTAACACTGAATTACCCCCCCCCCCCCCCCCCCCCCCCTTACCCCGCGCCAAAAAAAAACCTACACCCTCCAAAACGCACACCTCAACTGTGAAAAAGAAAGTAAAAACGTTTGGGTAAATGGAAAGTGTTAGCTTATTTCGTGCCATTCAGTTATTTTAGATTGTTTGTGATTAAAAAAAAGAATATTTTAGTTTGTAGAGATGACATTTGTTTGTAATAGTCTTGATTTTGTATTTTCTTATTATATTATGTATCTTGATACGTTGTCTCAGTATTTTTTAATCATTATCACAATATCTGTGGTGTAGGACCCGTGTAGATAATTTTATTTTAGTTCAGCATTTTATACAATGGACTCAGTTCTTTTCTTTCATAGTTTTAGGTATCAGAATAATATTACCAATACAAATCATTTTAAGATGATGATTCATCTTTTAAATAAAATAAGCTTTTAATTAAACAAACTTGCTAGATTGTGTCATTTATTACTTCAGTGTCTTCTTATTCTGCTCTATGTCTGTTATTTGTCTTCTTTAACTTTCAACGCTCTAACCAAAGAGTTAAAATTTAACGGGTGTCGGTATATACGAAATATTACAAACCTGCCCTCGACAAAATAAAAATAGAAAATATATTTTCAAAAGAAGCTGATAAAGAATAACTGCAAAGTTAAAGAGAAATCAAGCAATGATCCGCATAAGAAGGATAGTGCTGAACGGCAATGCACAATGGAATGTCAACCATTTTCATTGTTACAACTAGTGATCTCAATGGCCAAGACTCAACAACTGCTAAAAGGTTAAGGTTCAAGGTGCATGTTGTCTATTTTTTTTAAGGTTTCAAGTATCTCGAGACCCAATCGCACAACATACAAGTTTTAAAAGATATTGTATTTGGGGAACTTCGTCAAAGAAGCAAAATTATTAGCTATAGTCTTTTGCTATTCTGATTGGTTAAGCACGAACATTTCCTAAAATTTATTTGACGCAAATGGATTTTCGTTATTTTTATAATGAAATATAATTATGAACCAGCAGCTCTTCCCCTATATAAAGAGCCAATGCCGCAGAACAATGAAGTTTACTATAGTTCTTATGTGGAGCATTACTTAATTAAAACAATTAATATACTAAGTTTATATATTACCAGGCTTAACTAATCAATGACATCAATGATATCACTGTAATCAATGAGTAATCAATAGGTAATCAATGAGTAATCAATTGATTACTCATCGAGTATTGCCAATACTCAATGAGTACTCAATGACTAATAAATGACCCACAAAATTTTTGGTCAGATTAGTCATTGATGTCATTGATTAGTCATTAATTTGCATGAAAAGAGGTGCTGATAGGCCAGACACGACTCATAAGCTCGTGATAACATGGAATGCGACCTTTAGAGTTTTGCATGCTCTAACAAGTACAGGTATATCCCCCAAGGATTTTCCTTTTGTATGAGATATGGCGAGGCTCTTTGTATATTTCTCTTAGCAATGGTTGGTTCTGAATTAAATGTCATTTGCTCATAAAGATGTTTTAAAGATTAGGCAACGCCGGGTGGTACGTTGTTACGAACAGCAGTATTCTTTTTCGCTAGTTCTTTTTTTTTTTGCTGCAAAGATGACTTCCGTTCATTGAATTTTACCTCGGAAATTATTTTCTCAATGAGATTGTGAGTGTAGCCTTTAGCACGGAGGCGTGCTTTGAAGTTGTCGATATTCTCACTGAATGATTTCGCTGAGGAATTTGTTCTTGAAAGTCTCAGGGCTCCACCTTTCCCGAGCCCTTTTCTGACCCCTGGTGGGTGACAGGAAGAGAAATGGGTATACTGGAAGGTCTCTGTTGGTGTAAAATGAGGAATCAATGACATCAATGAGTAATCAATGACCCACAAAATTTTTTGGGTTCGATTAATCATTGATTACTCATTGAGTATTGGCAACACTCAATGATTAATCAATTGATTACCCATTGATTACCCATTGATCACTCATTGATGTCATTGATCATTGATTAGTTATGCCTGGATATTATTATAGGGTTTGAACCATGTTTTAAAATTATTTGTAAGGAATTTAGAAAGTATTTCAAATATGTTTTTATTGTATTTTGACAGACATAATTATGAATAAACCATTTATTGCAAATGCTACTGCATGTTGTTTTTAAAATCTTTTAAAATCTATGTTTAGTGTATTTTCGGGTAGTTTGAAAGGCTCTTAAACCCGATTCAAATCCTATTTATAATATATTTTGAAACATCACCCATTTTCTCCATTCACCAAATATAGAGGCCTTTCAAAATACGTCACAATAGTGTTTTAAACAGGTTTAAACATCGTTAAAATAAGTCAAAAACTACTTAAAAACTATATTTCAAGCACGAATTTTCAATGTATTTTGAATACAAATACATTCAAAATAGCTTTCCAAACAGTTTGCAAATAGTTTAAGAATTGTTTTTTTAAAAATTTGTAAACTGTTTTGATGCTAATTTTCCACTATTTCAAATACGTTACAATATTGTTTTAAACAGGTTTAAACATCGTTAAAATAAGTCAAAAACTACTTAAAAACTGTATTTAAAGCATGAATTTTAAACGTATTTTGAATACAAATACATTCAAAATACCCTTCCAAACAGTTTGCAAATAGTTTGAGAATTTATAATGTATTTTTAAAAGATTTGTGAACTGTTTTTAAAACTATTTTTTAAGGTGTTGAAACGTATTTGAAATATATTTTAAAACGTATATGCGGATCTGAATTCATCGAAACTACACTCTGAAAAGGTTTTAAAAATATATTTCAATATCGTTTCAAACAGGTTTAAACATCGTTAAAATAAGTCAAAAACTACTTAAAAAACATGATTCAAATACATTAAAAACTTCGAAAAACATCACTTGCCTATTAAATAAAGAACAAAGGAAATCAACTGTACCTAAATGCACGAATGTGTTTACGAAAGATTACAATAAAAACCATGCTTGCCAGTAATCGAAGGAGGGAAGACTTTAGTCGGATGCTTCCCGGCTTCGGAGCGGCCAGCGTGTTTTCTTTAGTATATGTTGCTGGCTTCACCCAGTCTCGTTAGTCCCGTATTTCTTCTTGTAACGAGACTTTTACACTTCGCGCTAATGAACGTAAATATTATCTTAATAAACGTAGGTATAATCTGTCTTTCCTTAACCAAGAAATAAAACGCGTTCACAACATCACACGTACCGAAGCTATTGCACCTAAAGACACAACTAACCAACCCAAACGAGTACCCCTTGTTATCACCTATAATCCAGCTCTTCGCTCTATATCATCCATCATTCACAAGCACCTTAACATCTTGTCTTCATCTTCCCGCTGTACTAACGTTTTCAAAGCTCCACCCATTATTGCTTTCCGACGAACTAACAATCTTAGTAATTTATTAGTAGGCTCCAAACTACGTAATCCTTCACAAAATAACCAACCTTGTGGTTCTTTTCAATTTAACAGCAACTGTTTGACATGCAACTACATAACGGACGGACTTACCAATTATACATTTCATTCTACCGGTGAAACAAGACGTATTAATCATCACATCGAATGCAACTCAAAAAACGTCATTTACATGGTACAATGCAATCGTTGTCACAAACAATACATAGCAGAAACCAAACGACGACTTAAAGACCGCTTCAACGAACATCGTAGACCAGTTGACAAACAAACTAACATCTCTAAACCTACTGCAGTCTCAGAACATTTTCTTTCTAACGACCATACCGTTTCTGATATGCAACTTATCCCTCTTGAACTCGTTAAAACTAATCGTGACGGTGTACGTAAAGCAAGAGAAGCATATCTTATCGAGAGAAGTCAGACGCTTGAACCTTTAGGTTTAAATAGAAGAGATGAAACATGACATCTTTTCTCAGTTTCCATTACTTATATTTACTGTGGTATTGTGTTGCATGTTTTTCTTACCTCCATATTGCTTAGTTATTTACGGTTATTTACATTTACCTTGTCACCAGTTTATGCTGTCATAGTATCATATTTAATCTCCCACCCCCTTTTAAATTTGAATTGTAACGGTTTTTTTGCCGTACGAGTTATTATCTGTAAGACCCTGAAGAAGAAAGGCTGTGCCTTTCGAAATATTGGATTTTTTACAAATATAGTCGTTTCCGTACCGTTTATCAGCCTTGCTTTTTTATCGAATCGTTTTATTATTTTATAGCTGATTAGATCCTTTACTACAGGCATCCGCTGCTTCTATCTCGTTACGGTGGTCTTTCCAAACAAGTACAGTTACTTGTAAAACATTGGCACCTTTTTATTATGATTTTATGTCATTATTATGGACAGTATGATTCATACTGACCTTATTATTTTGCTATGATCGTCTAGAATACTGTTTCTGAACTCTTTCATCAAACAGAAAGCTTTTTCTTCATGGTGCAACATGGAAACGAGGCTGAATCAAGACAATGTCAAAATGATGAAGCACTGCTAGACTTGGAGATTTATAATGTGGCGTTGCTTTTTGGCTATTGGAAATCATTGTGTAATTAAGTTTAGACAAGCACCATTCGTGTCAAATAGCAAACTTTATTTCCTGTATAATTCCATCCCCTTCTATTGTTACAAAATGGTCGACTCTTTGCTAGTAAGCTATGTGCAAACTTCATCAACCTTCATTCTCGTTTGTTGAAGTGTTTCTAGTGTTTCCGCAGTATTTCTTCTTGCTATCTTGCTACTAAGCTGTGTACAAACGTCGTCAAACTTAATCCTCGTTTTCTGAAGTGTTTCCAGTGTTTCTGCAAAAGTCTCCACACTTGCATGCCTTGGAGCACCGAAGAGCCAAACGAGCACACTTACATCTTCGGTTTGCACAAGAATTGCCTTCACGCGTACAACCACAGAACGCGAGTTTCAAGCCTGCTGCAGATATTTCCTCCTGTGTCATCAGCTTGGGCTTCAAAACCCCTTCCTTTTTGTAGAACCATCCATTGCCGTCTGGATTGGGAAGTGCTGGACAAGGTTTAAGGGCCATCTTCCATATCAGGACCTGGTGGTTGACTCTCTGTAAGTGGAGTTGGAAAGCATCTTGTGAAGGGGGAAGGGAACCAAGCTTCTTCGTTGTCTTTCTAAATACGGCCGCTCTCTCCTTATTGATATGAACTTCTTCTGTGCCCCGATTGTAAAGCTGGCACACAAATGCCTCAGCATCTGCAAGTACGTTAGCATTAGGGCGGCTTTCTTCACCAAGGTGCTTAAGCAGCAGCAGTGAACGACCATCGAAGGCTTCCCACGCTTTTTGCTTCCCTATACCGACAAACTGGCTCGTAGTATCACACCCAGTTATGGCATGAAACGCTAGCAGTGACTTCCTCTTCTTCTCCGGCACTGTGATCTTGTGAACTGGTATGTAACGCTTTCTTTTAGAAGTTCCAGAAAACATCTATATGTCTTGACAAAGATCTTCCCTGTGTGCCAATAGGAGGACAAGAACATCTGTATCACGACACAAAACGTTAACCTGACTGTAGCCCCTGACAGTAGCATCCCTGGCGTGGAGTACAATCTTCGTATCGGCCTCCGCATGGTTAGACGCCAGTCCTTCAAAATCCTCCCTTGACATATCAGATTACCATACCTTCAGTATGTCGCTGAACCCACCGCTAAGAACCAGCTCACGACGAGGATGTGCATTGTAACTTTGTGCCATTTCCGTGGACAAAAAATCGGCTAGACTGGCCTTGTTGTCCTCTAAGACAATGAACCTATCCCAGTCACCAATCCTCTATTCCCTGTTCTCCACATTCCTCCTGATGCCCCTGCTCTTCCCTCCCTTGCGCTTGCTTCTTGCTCCTCCCTTAATAGAATTTGGAAGATAACGATCAAATACTACATCGACTCTTGTGCATTTAACAGAAAAGTGGGAGGTAACATATGCACTGAACTTGTCTCACCACTCTCCAAACGTCTTTGCAGCAGATGAATTGGCCAGAGTTTGAATAGCCGCCATCCCATCGATAATAGTACATGTCTCATTCTGGCTGATAGGGGGCTGGCTTTGACAAACACTCTCTTGCAATATCTTGCTCAAATCGGACTTCCCTGATGCTTCCCTCAGATTTCCATTGGGCGTGGCAATTGATAGCGGGACAGGAGAGAGTTCTCTTTGCAAAAGTTCATCTACATCGACGTCACGACCAGATTCTAAGGCTACCACAACACTCCTCAAGAGATCTTTGTCTGCCTTTATGGCAACCCTCTTGTTGTTATCCAGTGAAACTGGCACAGAGTACAAGGTTTCAAAGGTCTTGAGCTTCCTGCTGTTTGATACTGTCATGAAACTTTATTGAGTAGCCTGTCTTGAACATACTCTTTGACGACAATCTTGCCAGTTTCTTTTGCGCCCAGCAGGTCATGTTTGATTTCTTCGCTGGCAACATCCTCGGTTGTGACTGACACTAAGTTTTCTGTTCGACGAAAGACCTCATACCTTGTGAAGCATGACACCAGCTTAAGAACATCCTCTTCATCTCGACGCATTCTTGCTTTTCCAAGCTCTCTATGACTATCGCTCGCATTCCCACCTCCGATGTTAAACATCGTTTTTGTGTCCTCCGACAACTTAGCTCTTTCGTTGTAAGTTATACACCAGCGATCTCTTGCAGAATCTGTTCGGGTGATTCCAACAAGCCCTCCCGCCACTTTACCGGAACGGTTAACATGTTCTAGCGCTTGGTCGTCGGGAATGTGGTTGAACGTGTTTTCCGTCTCCTTTGTGACGAAATCGCCACGCAGGAACCCCTCGTAAACCTCTGGCGCTGTCTTAGGGAGCAACTTCATGTCAGCCAGAAACACAATACCCCATCTAGTGTAATTGACGTGGTCAAATGCTGCAAACCAGGGAAGCATCTCAGAAATTGAAGACAGGTACTGATCCCATTCTCCTTCCCTGATTGCCCGGGTAAACCTCAGAAGAATAGACACTAAGCTCATGTATTGCCTCCAGTAGCAGAATGTTGGCTCATCTTTGTGTGCTTCATCAAATTTTTTGATCTCTCCAACCTGTAATAATAATAATAATAATAATAATAATAATAATATTTTTAATAATAATAGTAATCCTTTATTTCTCCTTAATTAAATCATCAAGCATTAATTTACAATGTTTACAAAATATTTAAAACCCTAGTTAAAAAAATTATTAAGAGAAATTGATGATGATATGATATCCCAGTTGATGATATCCCGTCCACTTGTGTATGTGGCGACGTTTTCACAGTAGACCACGCAATGATATGCAAGCGAGGTGGTTTCGTTGTCCAACGTCACAATGAGCTGAGAGATTTAGAAGCCGAACTTCTGGGTATGGTATGTAGTGATGTTCAGATCGAGCCTGTTCTTCAAGATATTTCGGGAGAACAACTGGAAAGGGGTTCAAATCGAGCTCCAAATGCGAGATTAGATATTCACGCACGCGGGTTCTGGGAGAACCAACGATCAGCATTCTTCGACGTGAGGGTTTTTTACCCTAATGCTGACTCGTATAGGGACCTAGAGCTCCAACAGATATACCGTAATTACGAGAATGAGAAGAAGCGTCTATATTCGAGGAGAGTTTTGGACATTGAACAAGGAACTTTCACACCCCTTATTTTCACATCAACGGGTGGTATGGGAAAGGAGTGCTTGCAATACCATAGCAGACTAGCGCAGCTGATCTCCATCAAGAAAGGAGAAGACTATGCCAAAACAATCTCTTGGATAAGAGCAAGGACATCCTTTGCTCTATTAAGATCCGCATTAATCTGCCTTAGAGGATCGAGATTTAGAAGGAAAGCCTTTTGTGATTTTAAGAACATAGATATTGACATTGAAACCCAAGAAGGAGCCATAATGTAATGTTAAGAATTCTTTATTGCCGTCACTTTGTGAATACAAACGTCTTATATAAATTTTATTTTTATTGAAATTTTTTTAGTAACACTTTTACGATATTTTATGGATTGTAATTATGAATATTTTTAGCATTCTAGTAGATTAATAATTATTATATATTATTATATTATTATATAAATGAACTTTTATAGCTTTTTCCTGCAAGTGTACATAAAATTGATGTTAAGGCTTAATCGATTTTTAAGAAATTTGTTAATAAAGTATTGCTTTGGTTATAATAAAAATTAAGAGAAATAATAATAATAATAATAATAATAATAATAATAATAGAAATTAATGATGATTCGCGTAACAGATAAAAATAAACATGAAATATTCTATAATGTGGACTTACCTGTCCAATTTCGTTAATAAGATAACTGTATGCTGTCGTGTCCATTGCAGAGTTATCCTCGAAACCAGGTATTTTCTGAAGCTCAGGTTGCTGTTGAACTAATCGACTTAGAATCCAAGCAAGCTCCTTCTTGTATGACTTGATTTTGTTCTTGTCCGGCGTGTACCATTCTTCAACAACAGTTCCCTCAATTTCTGGTTCTGGTTTATTGTTACCTAGAGAAATCTCACTAAGCTCGTGTAGCTCCGATGGTACTTGTAAATCTAGACGCCTGTCTGATTTCGGGGTCACTTGGATATCCATTGCCGGTTCTCCAACTACCTTTCGACGAAAAGCTGCCACTTGCGTTGCATGAAATGTGCCCATATCACTCAGAGTCTCTTCATTTATATCAATGTTGTCTACAGCGTATCGAGTGTAGCTTGTTGTCTCTGAGGTCTCAGCGAAGTTTCGCGGGACAAACACAATTCCGTTTTCTTTGTACCTTTCAAGAACATCATTTGCAAGGGTGTTGTCCATTCTAAGAACAGTTTCATAGCTGATAGAGTGTCCAGCGGAGTACAAAAGCTGCACAAGCTCTTTCGATCGAGTTGCCTGATGAACAGTTAGGCCGAAGCCAACATGCTTTGGTGTTAGCTTACGTCCCCTGGAAGCAAGGAATAATATATCTTGGCAGATACTTAGTATTCGAGGTTTCATATCTGCATCAGATTCTTTTTCCTCCTCTTGATGACCAGTACACAAAAGGGAAATCAAAATGAACAAAATTTCTGGAACTATTTCCTCAGCACTTTGTTGGTTGATTTTACCGATGCATGTCCAGTCATGGCCAGGTGCAGCCTTGACGTCCTGATGAACTTTTACTGATACCCGATAAAACCAACTCAATAATTCAGAATCAACATCGACATCTTCGACGGTATCATTGATTAGCTCATCATCACAAGATTCTTGGTTTAATTTTTTCCCATTGCTGATTCGGTTCTTTGAGCAAGTGTCTCAATGCTGTTTCACCCAGATTGGAAGAAACTATTAGATGGGGCTCGGAAGGGTTTAAGGGCGGAACAAATGTTACTCTTCTACCAAGATAATCCAGGATTCTTTCTTTAAACCTATTATATCTGTAAACTCCTGGTTGAAGATGGTAGTTTCGCTCAAGCCTGTAGGAATAATATGTCCACACAGTCTTTAGAGAGTAGATGTGGCCTTCTGAAAGCCTCTTCTAAAGCAAAGCCATGACCTCTTTGAGACATGTAACACTAGCATCCTGATTATCTTCCGAGATCTTTTGCGTCGTCTTTTTCAGGTAGCGTGTATAACATTTAAGATGGTACTTTCCTTCTGCAGCTATTAGGTCATTAATCCCAGCCAACCTGCAGCTCATCTCCCTATCGTTAACGATCTTGCTTAATATTTTTCCGATGTCTCAAAGGTTTGAACTTGGCTGAAAGCTCTCCTTTTTGGCGTTCCCAAGTACCAGACAGATCGTCTTCAGAAGGTGCTCAACGTCGCTGCTCGATTAATCTTTAGGATTCCCAAGTTTGATCACTTTTCGTCCGCCTTATTTTATCTCCACTGGCTTCCTGTAGCTTATCGCGTTCATTTTAAGTTGATGCTTGTAGTTTACAAGTCTCTTTACAATCAAGGCCCACAATACATTAACGAATATATGCAGCCACACTCTATTACAGCTCATCACCTACGTTCCTGCAATTAGGGCCTCCTTAAGGTCCCAAGAACTAGTTTCAAGACCTTTGGTGATCGTGCTTTTGCTCGTTCCGGATCATTTCTGTGGAACAAACTGCCGCTTGAAATTCGAAACATTCGAAACGTTTTTAAGTCAAAGCTAAAGACGCATCTGTTCAAGCTGGCTTACAATTTGTTTTAGTACTTTTAACATTTTTAACATTTTTATATTTTTAATATTTTATTGCTTTATCGTTAATGTAAAGCGCTTTAGAATATTTTTATATATTTAGCGCTTTAGAAATGTTAATAATTATTATTAAATTATTATTATTATTAAAGCTACCTTTTTCATGTCCGTTTGACGGAAAATGCATTTACTCCAGTCCATTCGTTCCAGAGATGATCTCCTTAAACCAGTGCCGCCCGGGGCCGTTTCGTCTGTTTTTTCGTTATTAGACGCTCGCTTCTGAAGACGCTGAATATGTCCCTCGTTTGTGAAATCACTGTAACACTGCCTGTGCTAAAATACATCTTGATTGCCTTTCTTCTCCAAACTATTAACTATTTCTGAACACCGCTTGTAAGTCTCATCTTGAAAGTTTTCTCTCATGCCAGCACAGTGCAAAACCCTGGAAATGCCTGCACTAGTTCCTTTTGAAAGAAGAAACTTCGTCTTGCGAAACTTACTTTCTTGAGAAATAACACATTTGTTCCAGTCGATGTCACTCTCGGTTACATGGTCGTCTGTATTAAGGGAAAGTGTGGCAGCTGCCTCCATTCTATTTCCTTTGCTCTACAACAAGGCCATACCAGTAGAGATAAGCAATTGTGAATTAAGGATCCTCGATTTATATGCGTTTTTAACTAAAATTTTATCATTGTAACTGTTTTGAAGGTCCTTAAATACTTCTTTAGGGTGTCGAAAAAGAGTATATTTTCGAATCCTTTGATCTGACTTAATCGACCTTTAGCTTTTTTTTACAATAACCTTAAGTATCACGATTCTCATGTTGTTTTGCCTACCTTTGAGACGCCAATAAAAAGCCGCAATGTCCTTTTAATACGAAATATATTTTCTTTCAACTTGTCGCCAATAATATATATACATAGCCCAAGCCTAATAGCGTCGCACTTTGAACAAGCTTAACTAAGGTGAAATTTAACTAAGGTGAAACTTACTAAGGTGAAAGGTTGGAAGCACAAGAATTAAGATTGACAAACGGGCTATTTTCAATTTTAGCAATTCTCAAAAACAGTATTACGCGACCGTCTGCACAGTACATTTTTATAGACCGTACAAAAGTTCACAAAAACAACTTTTCTCCGTCTAGAATAACTAGTACTACTAGTTTCCGAATAAAATACAGTTTATGTTTGTCAAAAATTGCCCGAGAAACTGATTTGGAAATCAAAAATTGCAAAACTACACAAACATATTTGCATAAGGCGATGCGAGTGAAGATAGAACTGTACTATAAAATCAAAGTCTTGTTTTGTTTACATAAAATCGCTTTTCAATCTATCTAATGAATGAACAAACACATAAAAATGGACAACACAATCTTCTTTCGAAAAAATTTATTCAAATCTCCATTAGTTTACGTTTAAAAGCAAAACGCGTACCATTTAATTTTATAGCTCATCGAGTTGAAGCTTTCTTCGATGAAATTCAAGACATCGATACAACTGAATTTAAGCACGTTTTAAAATCAATTCTCCAAAACTAACAATAACACTAATAAAAAGTCACTCACAGATTGATATCAACATATTAAATTCTCATCGAAAACTGTAATCTGTTTTACCTTTAAGTTCCTCGCTTGCTTGGAAATTCAAATCTCCGCTTCTGGTTCTGAAATCCGTAGAAAGCATCTCCCGATAAAAACGTAATACATGAAGTTCCTCGAAGCAAGATTTTATCCCTGAAAGCTCGTCTTTTTCCACTAAAGCGGCTTCTCAGTATCCCTTCATTAGTATCCCTGTCTTGAGTAGCAAACCGCGAAAAAATGCAGGAAAATAACGACTTTAATTCTCCGCTAGACACAACAAAACAACTAAAGTGTTTACCGAGCTCACGGCTGTGTGGCCGCGCGAAAAACAAAGCCTTGCTTTCAAGATCCCGGATGTTGTTCAAACACGGTGGGCGGGTCGTGGGCGGACGGACACGCGCTCGCGAAACATTCCGCTAGCCATGACCATGAAAAATGACGGCGATAGGTTCTATGAGTATGGAGCTGCGCAGCCAGACCTTCGGCCTGGCAAGTGCTCCGCTATAATGCCGTATTGCCGTCTCAAAATTGGAATTAGTTTACATTAGTTGTAAGTCACATGTGGCTGCTTGCAAATGTAGTGACTTGCCTTGACTTGTCTTGACAATTGGTCGGAAAGTTTGATTTTGCCTCTGATAAATGTTTATTTAAGCCTTCCTTTTCAATAACAGATCCTTCCTGAGACACTGTTTACTGCGAATACTTCTCTATTCGATCTGTAATTACTCTGCTTTGAAACAAAACAAAATGGCCGCCTAGAACAGCCTCGTTTTGGTGCAATCTCGTTTTCGCGGTAACCTCGCCTTTATGCAGGCCTTGTTGTCTCGATTTAAAAAAAAATGAGTCTGAAATTTGTTACGATGTTTATTTTGTCCAAAACATTTCGGAAAGTATCCTTTTTTATAAGATTGGGAGACAAATTCTATTTGACACATTCCATTTTTACAGATTTTATAAATCCTTTTATTAAGCATATCATCACTGGTTTTACTAAATAAATTGTCAAATATTACTTAATGTTTAGATTACAATGATCATTTATTCAAACAAGGTAAGGATAAATGCTGGCTTTTTTGGGTCACGTGACTAATATTCGCCGGTCACGTGACGTGGCTAAATATCATCTTATCAACGGTTATGCTGACCTTCCTAGTAGCCAAACCACAACTACGCAACTTATTTCCTGCCTTTTGGTGCCCATTTCCCTTGCTTTTGTGAGTTATCAAGGTCCAGCCTCGTTTCCATGTTACAGGATCGAGAGCCTGGAATAAACCCCCCTTATTAGTCGAAGTTCTTAGATTTCAAGATGGAAACAGCAATATTCTTAATCAGGGTGGCAAAACGAAGATTTTAAGCTATGTTTCCTACTTCTACCCAAAATGTTTAGCGAAAATGAAAAATAAGCCCTTTCTGAGAAAGTGCCTCCTGACTATTATCATAAACGGTCTTTTTGGAAACGCTCTGCTCATCTCTATTCTCCTTTTCGACGTTTGTTTGTTTATCTTTTCTGCTTTTGTTATATGCTTTCTTTATTCGTAAAAATGGCCACTGGCAAAATATTTTAGCAGGGAAACAAAAAGTTCAAACAACGCGAGTTTGGCCGCCATAACAAAAACTTGCCGGCCTTTCCTTGGATTTTATGCCTAGATAATGCTTGTTTTTATGAAAAAAAAAAAAAAACACTAGTCAAGTTTGACTTAAGCTTTGTTGAAATTTTGAAAGGGTCTGAAAGGAGAAAAGGAGCCAATGTAAACAATCTTCGTAAAGAACGGCAAAACGTTCTGTTGATCGAGGCGGCATGACGGCATCTCATTGGGTTGTCTAAGCAAGACAGCCTGCCAAAAGGAAAGATGTACGAGAAGACACCACACTTTGCTCCATCCCTGTCGTCAACAAAGTGAAAGTGGACAGTTAAACAATACCTTAGTTAGCGGTGGGAAAGTTTGCCTCAGGATAGTTCCCGTAAAGGTTCATGGTTAGGGTTCGAGCAAAAAATTGCAGACCTACGCCATTCTTGATGACCGATCAGATGTATCACTGTGCGACAAAGGCTTGGCAGCTTAGCTGAAAGTTCAAGGAGACGTGAGAACGTTCTACTTGACGACGCAGGAGACGCGAGATAGCCCTAAGATTGGTCAACAGATAAGTTTAACTGTTGAAGCATTGGATGGATTTGACGATGGCCTCATTTGCGTGACATCAATCTGCCAAGCATGGACGAGGATAAGATTGAACTAATCATAGGATGCAATGTTCCTGCAGGGTTCTGGGTATTAGAAGAAAGGCGTGATAACAGAGATGACCCTTATGCCATTCGCTCACCTTTGCGATGGACGCTAATGGGCCCCATGGGCAGAGTCGCTGAAAAAGGAATGCCGCCACAGCGTTAACTTCACGCGAGTAGTGAACGTAAAAAGGGGAGGAGACGCTCTTATGCAGCACCTCGAAAGATTCTGGAAGACTGAGAATGCTAGTCTTATTCCTGATTCCAATGTTTCCATGTCTGTTAAAGACAAGAGAGCTATAGCAGTGATGGAAAATTCAGCAAAGTTGGTTGATGGCCATTGTCAGATAGCAATTCCCTGGAGAGAACAGGTACCCAACCTTCCCAACAATCGGGTTATTGCAGAACGAAGACTGAATTTTCTGAAGAGATTCCTTCAAGATCCCGAACTGTTTGAGAAGCACAAAGCAACTGTCGAAGATTATATCAGCAAGGGGCACGCAACAAGAGTACCAGAAAACGAACTTGATGCTAAAGGAAAACCGTTGTGGTACTTACCGCACCACCCGGTGTTTAACCCCAACAAGCTAGAGAAAATGCGAGTTGTCTTTGATTGTGCCGCAAAGTTCAGAGGCGTATCTTTAAATGATCAACTTCTCAGTGGACCGGAACTAACCAACAGCATCGTTGGCGTTCTAACAAGATTTCGTCAAGAGCAAGTGGCACTAGCAGCTGACGTGGAATCCATGTTCCACCAGGTTACAGTATCAACAAATGATTATGACGCGTTCAGGTTCCTTTGGTGGCCAGATAATGATTTGCACCAGGACTTAGTTGAAGCTCTTAAAGAAGTTAACAAGAATCGAAAATCCCCTCGTCAGGTCAAGACAAAATTGTAGAAATTGAAGACAAACACGTCCTTACACAAGCTAAGTCCAATGCTGGATGACGAAGGAATTCTCCTAGTTGGGGGAAGGCTGTAGAATGTTACGATCGATTATGAAGCGAAGCATCAGATAATTTTGCCTAATCGTCATTATGTCACAAGTTTGATCATTCAGAAGCACCACCAAAAAGCAGGTTACCTTGGTCAAGAGTACGTTTTTTTTCCAGCCTATGACAGTTTTATTGGACGTCAAGAGGAGATCAACCGTGCGTCGAATGCTACGTGATTATTTTCTGACCCCAAATCAACCACAGAATTGCTGTCCCACTCATATTTATGGCTTCACTTCGTAGTAACGCTTTGGGCCATTTTCAAGCTATCTTCTGAGAACGAAACAAAAATAGCGTCATCTCGCGGTGTCGCGCGAACACCGCCCGAACATTAATAAACCAACTGAGACAACTTTCGGGGATTTGTTTCGGTGCAAAAACCTGTAACTTTTTTTCTTTGTCTTCTACTTTTGTTTTCTTGAACTCTGTTGTTTCAATACCTTTTGTTTTCGTTGTTTTAAGTCACTCTTGAGTTTGGTAGGTTTTTATACCGAGGATGTGCCACTTTCGGCACGTCATCTTCTGGTTGCTTGATATATTTCCAAGCTGCCAAAACTCCACAATAAAACCATAGTTAATCAAGAGACTGGTTGTGAAACCTGAGAATTGTCTTTGTTCGATCTTTTTGTATCGTTTTTCGGCCTTGACCGTGCACAACACAATAGACGTTGATCGTTTGTTCGAGCAACTGACCAATGGAAATGGTGCTATTAAGTTATTCAGTCATAGGGTGTGATCAAAAAACAAAAGTTGTGCACGGTCACGGTCGGTTCAACATAAATTTGTAGTTCCTTTGTTTTAGCCATTGAAGTCTGCAAGGTTTCATAACCAGTCTCTCTATTAACTATGGTAAAACGAGTTACGCGCTCAGTTGTAAACACACTTAAGACGTCACTAGAACCGAGGTCTTTGTTTAATATGCCCAACTTGCGTCGCTTGTTAAAATATGTTTCTCGCCACTTCAAGTGACTTATTTCCCAATAAAATAATTCTTAAAACACCTATTTTCAGATTACCTAAAACAAATAGTAGTGGAATTTCACTTCATGTGCACTTTAAACCTTTGTTTTGTTTGTTTCTTTTAGTTTCCACCAAACCGACGGAGAATCAAACAGGTGAGAATATCAATCTTTCTGTAAACTGAATAAGTTTGAGTGTCAATTTGTAGCAATTTCATGTTACTACTCCGTAGGGAAACGCTTTTTGAGGAATGTTTTGGAACGCGTTAAAATTCAGCATGAGTTTTATCAGACATAAAAACGCTATTTTATAATGCAAAAGCCAAGTCCAAATATACGTCAAGAGAAGAGATTGTTATAAGCATAATGAGGCACAGGAAGCCGTCACATCTGATTGGAATAGAACGTGAATAAGAGTTTGCCTTTGCTTCGTACGATGTTTCGACTCGAGCACCATTTTGAATTATATAGATGCGGTCAACTACTGCGAGGCCTGGGACCGAGAAACCTTCCATTACTACGGAGCTAAATGCCTTCGTAATTTTGTGCCAAGGCAAACTGTTGAGCTTCATCTCTACGGGCCAATGTTTTCAAAACGGCTATTTCAGTGTCGTTATCTGATGCTCGATTTCGTGGCATGTCTGCCGCCATCGGAAAGTCACGGAATTAAGAACTGTAGGGATTTGATTGCGGATTTGTAGTGGAAGTTGAAGCTTTCGTTGTTTTGATTCGTGCTTTTTGAATATGCATCTTCTTCTTCGTGTAGCATAAGTCACTAGTTTTTCTAACGAAAACTTTGACAGTTAGATCAAAGGCTCCTTGCGAGCGAAGTCGTGAATATGAAACAAACATCGGACCTTTTCCTACCCTACACAAAATAGGTCCTCTTAGATTGTACATATTATGACTACTTCCCTTATGTTGCGGATCCACCTAACAACATCTTTTACCAAACAGAAGAAGGACCTCTAAAACCTTCGTAGCTGAGGGAGTCCTGGATTATTCTCCAGAGCGTATAGCAAACACGTGGCAAGTAAAATCCACTGTGATTTTTATCAACAATGCTTTGAAGGTGAATTACAGTCCGTACTGCACAATCTCAGCTCGGCAATGTTTGTCAGCCAAGGAATGTGTTTACTAGCGAAAATGAAAATTACGGGACAAACTTACCTTTTCCTTCATTATTTATGTCAGATATCCTTGCCAAACAATAATAACAAGTAAAACAACCCCAATGTTTTCCCAAACCGACGTTTCGTCTCATCGAATATTCGTAAATACAAGGATCGTAATGGCGGACGTATGGTTTACTCTCATGTACTCCATGTATGCTTACCGAAGTGTAACATATCAACAATTTAATATAAATTTAATATAAAGTCTACGATGAGCGGGTGACTTTTTCCAGTAACCGCGATAAGTCGTATTCACGACTTAAAAATGATTACCATCCGGGGAACCATAAGCGTTCAACTTTAATTTTTCGACGATACGAGCGAGAAAAATACGATGAACTTTCCTGTACCACCGCAACACCAATGTAAAAGGCTCCTTGTTCCCCAGTAATCTCCAATCCGGCGTTAGTGAGAGGATGACTCAAACGGAACCTTACCCTGTCACTGTCAACGATGCACGACATGTGTCCATGCTACCCCAACGGTCGAGATCAACACCCCTAGAGGACTGCTGTCAATGTGCCAAAGATTCTCGTGTGCGACTATTAACCTGCCGCCTCTACATTATTCCTTGTCGTTCGTGAACTCTGTTTACATAGGTGAAATTGGATGCAGGCTCGGTAATAGGTTCTGTGAATGCCTTAGATCTGTCGTGAAGAAAGCGGACCTGCCAGTGGCCAAACAATTCTCCTCCCCCGTACACACAACATACGATATAATCGTGCCCGTGGTGAGAGCAGGCTTCAAGAAACACAACGGAAAGGCGTAGCACGGAGTGCCGATTAGTATTCAAATGATAAACTGTACAATCACACGGTATGAACATTGAGTTTATTTTCAATGTTGGACATATCTATTTAAAGAAAATAACGCGCGTTTTAGGTTAACGGCTATTGTGCTGATCAAGGGACAGCAGTCCCGAAACGTCAGGATTTTTGTAACGTGAAAACACCTCAAAAACTATATTTTGCACTCAGAGCTTAACAGACTGCTATTTATTTACATTTTAGGTTCTTCGTGTGACGATAAAATGATCACTCTTCACGCTATTTACATGACTGTCATCATTCTGCTGTTGATAAGTAATATTGTTCCGATTTTTTTCCTCTGTAAAATGCGCAGTCGTTCAGGTGAGTTTGTCCTTATAAAACTAAAATCAAATTCATTTAAATAAACCTCGCCTGATCGAGTAAGTTTAGAGAATGGAGTTCATTTTGCGGCTTCTTTTTTTCGACTACACCAATCGGTAAATAAGATTAAGTGCAACGCACACTGCTTTCCTTACATGGCTATTATTGTATCTCAGTTTTTTCTAACTTCAAACATTAGCAATTAATACAACGAATAGAGATTCAAACATCTTTTCTTGTAACTCTGTTACTTTTTGTACAAGATATCAAGTTAACAAATAATATATATAGTTAGGCTTAGCCTAACAGCGAAGCCCTCTGAAGACCCTCTGAACAAGCTTAACTAAGATGAAACTTAACCTAGGTGAAAGGTCGGAAACACAAGAATTAAGATTGACGACCAGGCTATTTTTCAATTTTAGCAATTTAAAAAAAAAAAACAGTATTACGCGACCGTCTGCACAGTACATTTAGACCGTACAAAAGTTCACAAAAACAACTTTTTCTCCGTCTAGAATAACCATTACGACTATTTTCCGAATAAAATACAGTTGCTTGTCAAAAAATACCCGACAAACTGATTTGGAAATAAAAATTGCAAAAATACACAAACATATTTGCATAAGGCGACGCGAGTATAAAATCTAGGTCTTGTTTTGTTTACATAGAATCGCTTTTCAATCTATGTAATGAATGAACAAAAAAATAAAAATGGACAACACAATCTTCTTTTGAAAAAATGTATTCAAATCTCCATTAGTTTATGTTTAAAAGCAAAACGCGTACCATTTATATTGCATCGAGGCCGAGCCGTGTCTTCGATGAAATTCAAGAAATTAATACAACTGAATTTTAAGTTACACGTTTATAAACAATTCTCCAAAACTAACGAGAACACAAAGAAAAAGTCAATCACAGATTGATCATGATATCAAGATAAATTCCCATCGAAAAATGTAATCTGTTTCACCTTTAAGTCCCTCGCTTGCTTGGAAATTCAAATCTCCGCTTCTGGTTCTGAAATCCGTAAAAAAACAAATATCTCCCGCATTGATAAAAACGTAAGACATGAAGTTCCTCGAAGCAAGATTTTATCCCTGAAAGCTCGTCTTTTTTCCACTAAAGCGGCTTCTGAGTATCCCTTAATTAGAATCTTAGTCTTGAGTAGCAAACCGCGAAATATTCAGGGAAATAACGCCTTAAAAAGATTTTCTCCGCTTAGTAAATTCACAACAAAACATCAAATGTTTTTCCAGCTGACGTGACATTTGGCCTTGTAACCGAGTGAAAAGCAAAGCCTCGCTTTGGTTTCAATATGACGTCATACGCGCATGTTTTGCGACGTCACACGCGCCCGCGAGCTTTTGTAGTCCTGCGCGACAGCGGCGTCGGCGGCGGCGGGCACACAGGCGCCCGCGAAACATTCCGCTAGACCATGAAAAATGACGGGCATGGGTTCTATCCGCTGGTTCTATGAGTATGGGGCTGCGCATCCGGGCCTTCGGCCTGGCGAGTGCTCCGCTATTAATTGTTAAGATTTTACTAACTTACTAAGTCTAATCTCATTCCTATTACTAAGTCTAAACTCATTCCTATTACAGAGCACCCAGAAAGGAGCAAGTAAGTAACATTCCCTTCTACATGACAGTCACATGATCAGGGGTGGGTGGTTAAGCCTTGTTATAAGCCTTGTTGTTGTGGTCTGCTGTCTTACCGTGGTGCTTGGATACCCCTCCATGTTTTTGGTGAAGTTGTGCCGTCTGAAGCTCTGAACTCTCTCCCCATCCACAATAAAAATATATAATGTCCTCATACCCCTTCAGATCTGATAGGTAAAACACTCCACTCTTTATGTAAAAACGGCAAAGCGCTTTACCACATTATTTTGTACATTTATCTTGGGCAGTTTTCAACTAGTTTCAATCTTTAAAGGTTTTACTTAACCTAATAGATGAACATCTCCATTGTTACATATCATCAAAGCAGGAAATGTCCAAGATGCGGGGATCTTATAGCTATGGTAAGATTTTTACACAACCATCAATAAGTTAACTCGGCTATCGCTATGAAAATAAACATAATAATATTAATAAAGGAGTTAGCTCCAAGAGAAACTGTGGTGCTGCGTCGTGGGAAAGTGAAACATGAAAATTTGGTTTTATCAACTGCGTTGGTAAAGGTAAATTGGCCACCGAGCTCGAAACGTCAGCATTTGAATCCCTTTACGGCAGGAATTGGTGAGACTATATTCCTTAAAATACCAAAGTACCATTTCCATAAAGCACATGTTTTCCTTGGAATAGGATTTCAAAGGTAATCAACTTCCTAAAAACGCTTGCTCTGAAAATGTTTAATTTGAAAAAAAAAACAAAACAAAACAAAAACACAAACAACAGTAGGCTAAAAATAAATTTCTTCTAGCACTGGGGTCGCGAAACCTTTAAAGTTTTCCATGAATAATTTATTTTATTTTATTAAACAGCTGCGCGTATCTTCCTTATATAAATAATACATCACAGTCTGCGGTTTATCAAGTGAAGAAACATCACCTATCACAACACTGTTCGTTTTTTATCTCGTTAATGCGCTTGCGCATTAAGCGAGATTTCGGAGTCGAGTACTAAAAAGGGACAAAAGTTGTTAACAAAATTTTGTGGACTTTTGTCCGGGGGGGTTTCTTGTTCGTTCTTTATAGAAGCTATATTAGGGCATTGAGGATATGGTTGGTTAAAGCGGTTAGGATTTCAAGAAGGGCGTCACATACTGCCACTAAAATGTTTGGGGAGCACCCCCGGACCTATTGTTAATTTCCCTAGGGTATTGGGATGTCAGAACTTGTGATGAACTTGTCATATCTCACATTACGTTACCGCAAAGGTATTAGTCCTTCTTAAATTTCGATATCTCACGTTACCTATCAGTTTCAATCATTTGTCGTAAAGCCATTATAGCTACTTTAAAAGGGTAAAAATAGGTTAAATGCGTTTTCTTGGGAAACGTAGTTTGAGAATATCACGGTGTATTTTACTAATGGAGAGGTTATAAGAAAGTTAAATGGGACAGGAAAGTTTGTGTGTTAATATGAGCGGTATGGCAGAGCAAAATAGCATGAACTTTGCGTTTTTTTTCTATTGAGTTGTGGTTATGGGGCCTTCCCAAGGGTTAATGGCTTGGGTTCGGTTTATCTCAGGTTTCATCTTACTCTTGGGGATGCGGTTACACAGTAAAAGACTCCTCAGGGTAAAATATAATAAGATATGAGTTCACTGACACTGCAGTTTACGCGCGAAAACGTACAGATCGACATGGATGACACGAATCGAGATCTTGTAAGTTTAATTTCAGTCATTCTCCTGCTACCATTCGATAAATATAACAATCCGGCAGTTTTTTTTTGCGAGAAGACACCGAAGAAGACGCCTTCAACTACGCTATCTTCAAGGTTTGTCGGCGTTTTATTTACATTTAGGAGCTCGCCACGAACTTGCTCGCCGCCAAGGAGGGCTTGGGTATTTCCACGACCACAGAATTGGTTTCAGCAACTTCTAAATAACAATGCACTCGATCACTGGTGGAAAGAAAACTTTAGAGTTACAAGTAAGCGTGCAATTAACCAAGCGTATCAGAGGTCAACTCAGAGAGCAGCAGCAGGCGATTTCCTGTATTAGCTACGTTCTGCATTATGATTGGCCAAGCGGTTTGATTGTGCAATAGTATGGTAAACATGTCATAGTTGTGTTGATTTTTTGGCTTATAATGATGACGGTTGAATGGAATTGCGGCAAGCCTTCAATGGCTTAAATTTTTGCGTCTTTTGCGTACTGTTACATAATGAAACTGTAATAGCAATTATTAATTGTTTTAAAGCGAAAGTACACGGGTCAGCCAATACTATGCTACCGGTGCCAAGTGCAGGTTCAATCAAATTAGTTGCAACCTGTAGGTAAACGAACTTAAAATATTCACCTTTATACGGACTTCTATTTTATGAAAGGGGTCAATCCGGCAATTTTTTTTTTTAGTCATATGGGAAGTTTAACTGAGTCAGAGGCTGTCCTATTCAGTACATTTGATAGCTGCGCTCAAAAGAACATGCTATTTTGCTCTGCCTTTTAAGTCGCTTAGCGAGTGACAACCGGAAATATCGTGAAAAGAAAAATTGGTAAGAATATTCTGCTCCCGGAGGGGGTGGGGGGGGGGGGGGGGGGACTCCTATAAGTCGTCAAGTGGAGGTGCTCGTCAGGAAAAAAAAGTGAAACCCTGAACACACTAAAAGATACCATTTTCTGGGAAAATGAGGTTTTTTTTAATCATATATTCTAAAAGATACCTAGATCCCCTAATTTTAACCCCTAAAAGATACGACGAGCACCTCCACCCAACCACATATGCGAGTCCTCCTCCGGGGTTCTGCTATACGTTGTCTACCCGGTATGATGAACAGCGAGGAGCGATTTTTTATGTCGCTTAACGAATGTCAAAGTGAAATCTCGTGAAAAGAGTTAATTTTACGATTCGTTTAAAGTCAACTCGCTTAAAGTTAAACGAGTCAACTTTTCGCGCTCGACGAAGCTGAGAAATCTCACGCTGTATTTTTGTTCGCTTTTTGAGTTGTAATCTTTGTCTGCTTTTCCAATAGTTATTAAATATTTAGGTGTCATGATTATGCAATAGTATGCAAGAGAGGGTAGATTTTGCTTATTCAGCTAACTAAAAATGTTTCGGTTTGATTATGCAAGAGTATGGATTTCGGTTTTGTGCTATTTTAAAACAATTAATCATTGCTATTACAGTTTGATTATGCAACAGTACGCAAAAGACGTAAAAATGTTCCTGATTGTGTTTATAAAAGTTATCAAGGAAGCATTTTAAGAAGCATTTTATAAGCGATTTCAGCGTGTTTATTTTTTTAAGAGAGATTTTGTCTCTATTTGACAAAAAGACAATGTATTGTTTGAGTGGCAAGTAAGAGAGAGAAAACGTTCTTGGCGTATAAAGTCTATAAAAAGAAGACGAATATCAATTGCGTGTCGTACTGATAACATTGATCCTAAAGCGGACAAGAGAGTTACCTTAGAGTGCTCAACGTAGCTTGATTGCATTGAAATCCTGACACAAGAGAGTTGCCTTCGAGCGCTCAACGTAGCTCTATTAGCAAAGAATATAGCACACTTAAAGCAAGAAAAAATATATTTAAATCTATTATTTCGTTAAACAAAATTATCAATTGTTTGTAATGGTTGCTTTTAATGGTTCAGGTACTATAGATTCAGTTTTACTACTAGAAAGTAGGTTATCTGAATTAAATAGAATTGCTCTTGATGTTGGAGGAGGTGGCGATTGTTTTTTTCGTGCCGTATCACATCAATTGTATGGCGATGCTACGAACCATTTTTATATACGTAGTCTTGGCATTGAATATTTAGTATATAACCCAGAACAGTTTATAGAGAGTAATACTGAACACTCTTGGCAAGAATATTTGAATAATATGTCATGTCAAGGAACATGGGCTGATGCGATTATCATTCAAGCTGTGGCTAATTGTCTCAATTTATCAATTTATATTGTTGAATCAAATGAAACTTTTGCTCCTGTCACTCTTTAATTTCGTTCCTATTACAAATTAAGTTATCGTCTCTTTCGTAGAAAAATACGTAAACATTGGGAACATCAAACTTTAAGAGGGTATAAAGGAAAATTAACACACATCTGAACAGCGCCACCATTTTGGACGGCAATCTATCCGTTCCGATGTTAACCGCGTAACTCTTTCCTCCTTTCCGGTTCTAGATTTCTGTTCGTGAAATGACCAGAACTCAATTCATTCTATAGGTGTCAGAACATTCACTGAAGCGTGATGCTTGAAGTTGTTTCTCGCGGTGAATTTGCCTGTAAAGAGCTGTAAACCCGGCGCAGCTTTTTCTCGACAGCTACAGTGAGCTTACTTTACCATTTTGTAAACAAGGCCAAACACACGACAAATTAATCTAGCACTGCTAAATGAGGGTTCTAATGGGGGTACCCAATTGTCAGTTAACTACTATTTTTTTTCGCCCAATTGTCAGTTAACAAGAGGCTACACTGGTAGCCTATACTCATGCGCTTGTATAAGAAAGTTTTATGCTTTTTTAACTGGGTCACGCTGTCGGAAATCGGTTCATTTCAATATTTTCATTCATTGATCTTATCAAGTGATTTAGCTTGACAAGTAGGAAATTACGTATATCAGTAAGGCTTTTAAATTTGCAAAGTTAAGATAAGGTTACTTTAAAGGCCATGAGAATGACCAGAGTGAATGCGTTTTCGGGATTGGACTTAGAACAGCCGCTTTACGAAAATTATTCGACATTAGATTCTCATCTAAAAACCATAATTTCTCACCTGTCAAGATAGCTTCCAAAACCGTAATAAGGATTGTCAGTATTAAAGATGTCTGTTTGATACAGGATCGTACACAGAGAGTATGGGAAGGAAAAAAATCGAATTTCACTGATGCTTGTGTCCAATAAAATACGCTGTGGCTATATGGCCGGTAACCGGTCAAGGTTTTCAAAACACTAAATGGCCGGCAGTTCTATATTCACAGTAAATTTCTCAAAATCGAAAAATTCCAGCTAATCTAAACTATCATATGTCGATTGATCCTGAAATGCTTTATAGATCTCAAGTCTAGGGTTTGGTTTACGCTGGGCTCAGAAGACGAAACCATGTTTTGTGACACTTAAACTTTTTTCAGTTCCACTGCCGGTCAAGGTTTTCAAAACACTAAATGGCCGGCAGTCCTATATTCTCAGTAAATTTGACAAATCGAAACAATACAGCCATTCTGAACTATCATATGTCGTGATCCTGATCAAACGAGCCGGTTTTGTGGGATTTCTATATCACGAAACCATGTTTTGTGACACTTGGAACTTTTTTCAGCTCGACTGCCGGTCAAGGTTTTCAAAACACTAAATGGCCGGCAGTTCTATTTTTTCAGTAAATTTCACAAAATCGAAAAGATCCAGCCATTCTGAACTATCATATGTCGTGATCCTGATCAAACGAGCCGGTTTTGTGGGATTTCTATATCACGAAACCCCCGACGAAACCATGTTTTTGCAGTCGAGCTGAAAAAAGTTCAGTGTCACAAAACATGGTTTTGTCTTCTGAGCCCAGCGTAAACCAAACATTAGACTTGAGATCTATAAAGCATTTCAGGATCGTTTGACTTTTTTAAATCGAGATATGATAGTTTAGATTAGCCGGAATTTTTCGATTTTGTGAAATTTACTGAGAATATAGAACTGCCGGCCATTTAGTGTTTTGAAAACCTTGACCGGCAGTCGAACTGAAAAAATTTCTAAGTGTCACAAAACATGGTTTCGTCTACTGAGCCTAGCGTAAACCAAACACTAGGCTTGAAATCTATAAAGCATTTCAGGATCGCTTGACCTTTCTAAATCGACATATGATAGTTTAGATTAGCTGGAATTTTTCGATTTTGAGAAATTTACTGAGAATATAGGACTGCCGGCTATTTAGTGTTTTGAAAACCTTGACCGGTTACCGGCCATATAGCCACAGCGAATAAAATACCAACGGTGTGTCCACTTACTTTGGAGTCTGCTTAATACAGGTTTTAGTGTAATCAGAAATCTTACTCATTTAATCTAAGACTGAAAAGGGCTCGTGTGGTCAAACCCGGGGTCAACCCGCGTTCGCGTGCTAGGACAAAATGACGAAACAGAATACATACCATGTATCTCACTTGTATCCCATTAGAAAAGGTAGCTCCATTTCCAACTGAGCCTTTGTAACAGCTTTCCCGTCGATCTTCTCTAATCGGAACAACTTTAAATCAAACTCACCGAGTCCAAACTTTCCGCTTATTGTTTGATTATATGTCCATTGAATTGTGCTTTGTCATGTCAAACGGTATGCGACTTATGTGTCATTCGAATGCCGATCCTTTGTCATCATCTCGATAAAAACTCAGAATAACTTTGACCACGCCACTCGACGCCATCACGGAGATCAAGGTCAACGCTCTACGACCCTGGTACCTTTCGCATATGATATCGGTTAATATGTCACCTGGTCACGCAGCGAGGCAGGTAAAAGTCACAAAATAGCTTTGCTGTTAGGAAAAAACTATGTTGCTTTTATTAACAACAACAATCGTTCATTTAGTATAATTAATAGAATGTCACTTAACTGTTACCGTATTTTCTCGATTAAACGCCGGGCCCCGAATAAACGCCGGGTATATTGAGGAAGTTGTAAGTAAGCTCCTCAAACGTTTGTTTGTGGTATAATAAACTTAAGATTTAAGGGCAAGGTACAAGGCTGCCAAGAAAAACGAATAATAACCCTTTCTTAAAAAATGGCGGGCGAGAAAAAACTGCTGATACAAAGAAACGCCGGGTCCACAAGGCCAAGTTTGAAATAAACGCCGGGGGCATTTAATAGAGAAAATACGGTAACTTTTCATTTATCAGTTAACTACTATATTTTTGGGCAATTGTCAGTTAACTGTTAACCCCATCAGCACCCTCCTAAATGCACTGGTATTCTAAATTTCACTTTTGCCGGAACGCAATTGGCATGAAAACAAAACGAAAAAAACTCGCGAGATAATAACGCCTTTTGTCACAACATTTCACCCACGACTGAAAAACCTTAAACAAATACTGATGAAAAATGGAGTTTCGTTCAAAACCAACCATTCCTGAAAACTATTTACAAAACGCCGTCTAACACATCATACAAGACGTAAATCACTTAACGACACGACTCATAACAGCCAAACTTTGAAAGCTAATATAAATGCATCGCAACCGCAAAACCACATAGCGGAGTCGGTGCAGGCCTGTCATGAACCTCATTTCGATCTAAGGGAAACTAAAAAAGTGACCGCCAGGAGTGGTGCCCTGTTTATCCGCTCCAGACCCAATATTTTCTATATAAGTGCGTCCATAGCAGACGTGACCGAAAAATGACCACGTGATCACCATTTTCCCGCCATTTTTCATGTCAAAATATATAAAACAGCAGACTTGATACTTTAGCTAACTACAAAACTTTCCGTTTCATTATGCAAGAGTAGGAACAGCAAAATACCATAAATTTTGACTTTCGTTCTTTTTTCGAATACTGCTGGAGAGTTGAAAAAGAAATGGCTGATGGCGCGATGTCTGCTAAACATAGCTCAAATTGTCCTGGCATGGGGAAAGGCAGCTCTAGAGAAATGACATGTTGTTACGGCCTCCTTTCATTAGATTCGGCAAATGTGAAGTTCAATGTTTGAATCGGGCCTTACTTTAAAGAATATTAAAGATTCAGTCACCATTTGTTGTGTCAATTGATATTTTGATAATTAATATTAATGTCTCATCTGATCAGATATAAAGTCATTGCACGTGACGTATTATCGATGTGGGCTTTTAATTGTTTTGAAATTGCGGCAATCTATTGTATTTGATTTAGAAAGTCTTTTCCATTGTCAAATATCGCAACCGAAAATAGACAATGAATAACTGAAAATGCACTGTGTAAATTGAACCAACAACACATTTTCATCGTCAATTAGCTAGCAAGGCGGGAAAAGTCTTTCACTTTCACTTCACTAACATCAAAATTATTTACATTCACACTCGTGATTCTTTGTTACTCATAACTTTTTTTGACTTGCACCAACACGAATTTTCAAACCAAGTTCTCTCAATCTTCTCTATCCTGCCAAGAACCATATCCAGTTGACTACTGCGCCTCGCATTTTCTACATAATGTCTGATTCTACAACGCCATCTTTACCATATTTATTTTATATTTATTTTAGATTCTTCTTTTTTTAACCTCATGTTTCAACGCATTAACGAGATGGCTTTAAGAGCCCTTTGATTAGTTACCAAATGTATTCTTTTCTCGTGGTTTGTCACTAGAATCCCATAACCGTCAAGGTAGAGGCTGACTCACAATCCTCAAGCTCCGCGCCACCGGTGGATGCTCCAACCTACGCAGCCCCAGTAGGTGCAGACTACATGCCACTTAACCCTTCAACAAAAGCTGGGAAATCAGTCGGGAACGAATCAATATTATTAAAGTAATCGGCAAAGGAGCCTTTTCTAAGGTTGCCCAAGCGACAGTAACGAACATACGTGGTAGCCAAGAAAGCACCATAGTGGCGGTGAAAATGTTGAAAGGTGTTTTGTTTTTGTTCTTTGTTATTTTGTTATTTGTTATTGTTCTTGTCATATATTTAGTATATTTTTCGTAAATCGTTGGTATTTGTGATAGATTGTCGTTCAGTTTGGCGAACCATTATTTAATGAAGTCAGGTTGATAACACATGGGGTTGAGCGGGTGACGGGTCTTATATCCTGGAGGCCTTGTAACTAGGATTATAGACTGGTGGAACAATAACCTAGGGTGTAATAACCAGGGGTTACGTACACTATAATTGTTTTAAAAACCTTGCTGTACTGTCTTTGTGCGAGATGAGGAGCAATGCGGAGCTCTGCAGCGAGGAGGACAAGAACGAGTCAGTAGACATTTTCTGATGAGGAGAAAGGCCTGGATCCGCCACATCCTACGGAAAGCAACAACTCACATAACCCGTCAATCCCTGACTTTAAATCCTCGAAGGAAAAGGAGGAGAGCGCGCCCCAGAAACATGGAGGAAGATGGGATGCACCTGAACAGAGGCAACAAGAAAAGCGCAAGCCAGAGTTTGCTGGCGATGTGTTTTAATTAGCCTACTCTATTTTTCGCTTGGAGCGACGGTTTTCAGAAGAGAAGCCGAGGTTTCGGCAATGTTGCCTTCGTCACGTTTTGTTTCCTGACGAAGGCAGTATTGCCGAAACGTCGGTTTTCGAAAACAATTACAATAGAAATTTTAGTGTACGCTGCGCAGGAAATATTATTCTAATAGGCAGGAGCTTATACTACGTGTTGAAACCATTTGTCTTCATTGTTTGTAGCAAATGCCCCGGCTTCAGATAAAAAGGATCTTCTGTCAGAACTGGAGCTGATGAAAAAACTGAAACCTCATCCTCACGTGATCAAACTGATGGGATATGTCACCGAGAGTGGTAAGGGAAATACTGCTTCCATCATATCCCGTGTCATGCTTCAGTTTTGTGACATAAAAACAATAGACAGCTAACTTAACAATGCTGATAGTTAGGTGCAAATTTTGCCGTGACGGTAATAAGAATGTCAAATAGTCATTAAGGGGTTACTGAGTTGTTTTCGTGTATTCTCTGATTAAAATATGTTTTATTCCACAGACCCCCTGTTGGTCCTAATTGAATACGTACCGTTTGGTGACCTGCATGGATACTTGAGGAAGAGTCGAGCTCTGAACGACACGTACTTTAAGGACCCGGATGTAAAACCGCAGAGTAGTATTACTGCGGAACAGTTGATGAAGTTCGCCTGGCAGGTCGCGGATGGAATGTTTTATTTGTCCTCGAAGAAGGTTTTTTTGTTAATATTTTGTGCCTTTCAAATGTCATTTTATCAAACATTGCAAGAAATGTACCAATAAGAATTATCCGGGATGTTCATGATGGTGTATCGAACTACAAGTAGAGTGATTTTGGTTACGGTGTACAAGTTGGCAAAAACATTTAAAAATGCATGCTATATAAAAACTGTATCGATACTTACTTTTTTTGCATAGGAAATTTATTCTTTTGAACAGTTTATATTGAAAATTTAAGTTTAAGAACTACCGAAAAACCAGAGAACAGCACTGTTAAGTTGTCTTGCAGTGTGTACATCTTGCGTATCTTACGGAAACAGGGCATAGTAAAAAGGATTTAAAATTCAAACAAAATATTGATGCACTGAAAATATCTTACGCGTAATGAAAAAAAGGAAAGAAAATTAACCTACCTTTAAAGCAAGTAAAACAACGCAGTGAAGTAAATCATTTGTTGTAGATTATCCATCGTGACTTGGCGGCGAGAAATGTTCTTGTTGGTAAAGAAGAAAATTTAAGTTTAATGACAGATTTTGGAATGGCGAGGAATGTGCAACAGGATGATATTTACAACAGAACGAGTCGCGTGAGTATAAAAATTTTGCATATTTGTCCCCGTCTGCTATAACTCGTTCATTACGCTTCCCTTATTCACGCTCAGCCGTGTAGCTGGTAACATTTGTTGTTACGTAGCTTGAGTTTTCTTGAACCATATGCCAGTGCTTTCGTTGGTAGTTATTGATTACTTGTTTTGGGCTTCATAGACCTACGATTATAGGTGTGTTTGTTTGTACTCATGTCAGATCATGTGATGTTACTTTAGAGAGATTCTTACAAACATTATATTTACGTGTATATGAATTTATAGTTTTACTGAGAAAGATAAAGGAAAAATCTCGTGACAACGTGACATGATCTGCAATCGGTAAACAAACTGAAACTCGACCAGATAAAAAGGTATATAATTAGTCTGTCAAGTCCATTTTTATATAATACAATGCCAGCTCCGAAAAAAGATACTCGAAAAAGGCTTTTATCTTTCTCTTCAGAAAAGGTTATCCTCAACATTTGTGTAAACTTAATCAATCTGTTAAACCATTCGAGGTACGTCAGAAAAAGAGAAGTACGGAGAAAATGAATCACTATGAGTTTTGTGTGGATCTGACACTGACAATGTCATTTTTTGCGAAATGTTTTTATGCTGGACTCGTGTGCTACTCCTTGTTTATGTTGACTTTCAGAGGGTCGTCTGCCGGTGAAATGGACTGCCTATGAGGCTTTGATGTATGGAACTTACACAGCACAGAGTGACGTGTAAGTACGTTAATGTTACAAACATTTCCAAATAGGGTGGTCTGTTTCACTTATGTTACAGGAAAGATTTTACTCTGGGTTGAAATGAAAAAAAGCTTCCCAGGCCAGGCTTCTTTCTTCTCATACCGTGTTCAGTCATCTGAACATGTCGATAACTACGTTAAACAGTCATTATTAACTATGTTCATCACCGGCAAAGTGTGGGAAATTTCTGTTATGGAATCAAAGCATTTTGTTGTGGTTACTTCAACAATGTTAGCTGGTAATCTTGTGTCAGTTGTTTCCGATTCAAAGAAACATATGGAATGTGACTTTGTAATATACCTTACGCGTTTACTGACATCAGCGACTATCTTGTTCGTAGCTGGAGCTTTGGTGTCCTGCTGTACGAGATTCTCACTGTGGGTGAGTTGAGTCCCGTGTGTTGTATTTAATAGGCTGCAAGTCACACACCACAAAACAGCTCCTCGTTATGCCCAGCATCTTGCGCATGCGCATAGCCATATCACCTGGGCGTGGCAGCTGTTGCCTGTTTGTTAGCACAAAGCAGCATGGATCATCAATCGTATGACTGTATGACTCCGGTATGGTACAGTGACATTACTCGAGGAGTTAGCAGCCATGGACAGCCGTTTCGTCCTGGTTAGAACGCATCTGACCCTCGGACCATTCTGACCATACCAAGGAGCCATACCATACTAGCCATAGCCATATTTGCCATACCGCGGGCCTGCCGCGCGTTTATCAAAACTTCGGAATACTTTTTGGGTCCGAGAGCGCTAGCCTCTTTTAAAACTTGATTTGGTTTCTGTTTACGTGGCCGACTACAGTTTTGAGGGACAATAAATTTCTTGCGTGTCACGCAAGCAATACCGTGCGAGCAAACAGCAACGGAACTCTGACTTCGTGCACGCAGTTAGTAATGCGCGAGCAGCCGCGCACGCAGATAAGTGAATGGTCGTGGTGTATGCAATAGTGCGCATGCTCAGAGATCGTACGAAACGTTCTTTGGCCGTAAATTTCTCGAAATCTAGCCGTACGACCTATGCTCAATTTTTGATATTTTTAAGTATACAGATCTGCAGACAATTTTTTTCCAACATCTATAAGACAGATTTTAATATATTTTTCAAAATTCCTTTTTTGATATTTTCGTTGATATTCGAAAATCTCTCTTACAGATTTTTCTTTTAACTTGTAAGAATTTTCTTTTTACCCAAAGTTTCAATGGTAAGATTTGAGTTAAACGTCCCCATAGAATTAGAACCCAGTCTTCTGACAACCAGGTAACTCTCAAATAAAGCAAGGACCACTTGGACAAACAGCATGGCGAAGTGAAGCCGGATCTTCGTGAAGATCAGGATCAGCAGTATTGAATAAAACTTAAGACCACTTCTGACAAGAGGATGGTGAATTTACAAACATCCACTGTCTTGTACGATGGTTTTGACTTTGTAACTGTTGCTTGTTTCCACAAATGGTCACCTGTGATCGATATTATCGGAAGCATCTGGTGATCCCTATAAACTGTAGTAAGCCACCTTAAGTAGCGATAAAGTTTTTAGACCACAAACCAGCGCAACGTTTTTTCGGCATATTTGGATCTATTGCTAGCTTAGCTTTCAAGATCAAAAGAAATTAAACATTCTATAGATAATATGGCTTTTCGGGCACGGAATGGTTTTCAGGACTTTTGAGAGCGCACATCCGGTGTAGTGTGCCTCTCTAGTCGCATAATCGTGATTATTAATTTAAAATGTGCCAGCGAAAGATACTGTGCCCATTGATTAAAGGGTGTCACTTAATCTCATTCAGGTGGATCTCCATATCCAGAGATAAATCCTCGTGAAATATGCCAGAAAACTTCAACATGGATATAGAATGCCAAAACCAAGACACGTCGAGGACAAACTGTGAGTGCATTTTTGTTATTTTTTAAGCTTGTCTAGCCAATGCTAGGCAAACCACATTACAAAATGTTCCGCAAATGTTATCTTAACCACGTTTGCATGATTGTCTTGTTCTGTGAAATAAAATATGAAATCATTACACTGCAGGGGCTGTTTTTGTTACTCAAAGAATCACTTGTTTATTTTTTTTATCGCTTAGCTATCAAATTATGTTAAGATGTTGGGAAGAAAACCCTGTTGATCGACCCACGTTTGATAAACTGAGGAAGACAATGAAAGAAATGGAAGGGAATCACAAGGTGAGAGGTTCACAAAGAAGACTTTTTGGGAAACCAAAAACCTTTGATGTGCTCTTGCTTGTAAAGTAAGGATACTAGCTAGTAAAAAAATACACAAAGAAAACATTTGGCATACCTTTCTTGTGCTGTAGTAGCTAAGTAGCTGGGCAATCTTTAGCTTCCATAACTGGGCATTCGGGTTCTATGCTCATGATATGGCTCTTTGACGTTAACCCTATCCAGACTGGGCTTTTTTTGACCAGGTAACTCTCAAATAAAGCAAGGACCCCCACTTGGACAAACAGCACGGCGAAGTGAAGCCGGATCTTCGTGTAGATCAGGATCAGCAGTATTGAATAAAACGTAAAACTAAATGCAAGGCTGATCGGACAGCTATAAAGGGTATTTTATTGCCCAATATTTCGGATAGGCAAAACTAACCTTCATCAGGGGCTACAAAGAGCTTAGTAAAAATGGAGTAAAACGGTTACAAGATATAAAATGATTCAAATGAAAGGATTAAATATGATTGGTTAACAAAAATAAACAGCAGAAACGTAAACAAAGGCTACTATAAAAATAGAAATATATTAAGTTTTATCGCGCCTGTTCATCCCATAGGGTTCAAGAGTCTTGCCCTTGGAAATTAAAAATGCTTCCCTGCCCTTACGAATGGCGTCTCCGTCAGAGTTGATGAGTTCAAGGGGAATGAGTTCTATGTCGTTAATTGAATGGCCAGGATAATGTTGTCATGAATTCTAGTAAGTAGAGATACTTTGGTGCCATAATGACGTAACGTGACGTCATTATGACGTCATATAGTCGATTTTATTAGCTAAAACAGTCTTTCATCAATATTTTCTCAATTTTGAACATATAACAATATTTTAACAACTACCTATTTGATAAAAGTCTTTTGTTTACTAACACTATTTTTGTTGTTAACAATAACAGTGACGTCATTATGACCTCATATACAATGAAATAACGAACTGAAACGTGAAAACGTGAAACTGAAATAAACGGTAGTGTTCATACCAAACTTTCACATATTGATGCAAGAGTAAAAGTTAATGAATTCGTACACTTTGTTGCCATGGTAACAGCATGTGACGTCATAGAAGTGATGTGTATATTTTCTTAAAAACTGGAACAGATAACTTTGCAAATTATGGCTTTTCATGTACCTAATGAATTCAAAAAAGCTTTCTCGAGTGAAAAGGACATTTTTATGATATTTTGACAATAAATGTTTAGAGATAATGGAATTACACAGGCAGGTAAACAAATTTCCCATTTTATTGTCCGCCATCTTGGATCCGCCATCTTGAATTAGTCCGAACGTGTTTATTTCGGTGAAAACACCGAAAAATAAAGCAAATGGACTGCTAAAGCTTAGTTTATTGTGGGCAAATGTTTTACAATCCAAAATATGAACCAATAATATAATTATAGAGAGAAAATACCTTTAGTACAACTTCGATCCGCCATCCTGAATTTTGACATTTTGTATTCCACATTTTGTTAAAATTACCGTTAATTAATCTTAATAAACAATTTAATGGGGCCGAAACCAATTGTGGAATTGCACGCATTTTGGGCATCCTACTGATGAACAGTTACGAAATTCAGATATATTTAGTAGCCACATTTATTTGCGGTCTGTCCCCTTTGAATACATAATTTGATCAATTATCGCTAAATTTAGTGAAAAATATTAATTCAATAAGATAACTTTGAAATAAACCTGATTAAAGCGAAAAATGCTAATTTTGTAAAACATAGGTGTCAAAAAGCGGTTGCTATGGAAACGTCAATGTCGGTGGACAAAGGACGCTAACGGAAAAATGTTTCTAGATAAATTTTAGGAATAGTCACTAAATTTGGTGGTCATTGCGTCGACCGTTTTGAAACGACAAAACTTCAAAGTTCGTGCGGGTTCCAAAAGACCCCCCTCCTCCCCCCCCCCCCCGTTAGAATAAATCGCTTTTAAGCGAATAAGAAAAAAAGTGAAAGCTGGAAAACAAATCCCATCTAATATTTGTCACTGTCTTCCTTTTCATCTCGTTAATGCGCTTGCGCATTAAGCGAGATTTCGAAGTCGAGTACTAAAAAGGGACAAAAGTTGTTAACAAAATTTTGTGGACTTTTGTCCGGGGGGGGTTTCTTGTTCCTTCTTTATAGAAGCTATATTAGGGCATTGAGGGATATGGTTGGTTAAAGCGGTTAGGATTTCAAGAAGGGCGTCACATACTGCCACTAAAATGTTAGGGGAGCACCTTGGGTTTGGGGCCTTCCCAAGGGTTAATGGCTTGGGTTCGGTTTATCTCAGGTTTCATCTTACCCTTGGGGATGCGGTTACACAGTAAAAGACTCCACAGGGTAAAATATAATAAGATATGAGTTCACTGACACTGCAGTTTACGCGCGAAAACGTACAGATCGACATGGATGACACGAATCGAGATCTTGTAAGTTTAATTTCAGTCATTCTCCTGCTTATCATTTGATAAATATAACAATCCGGCATTTTTTTTGCGAGAAGACACCGAAGAAGACGCCTTCAACTACGCTATCTTCAAGGTTTGTCGGCGTTTTATTTACATTTAGCAGCTCGCCACGAACTTGCTCGTCGCCAAGGAGGGCTTGGGTATTTCCACGACCACAGAATTGGTTTCAGCAACTTCTAAATAACAATGCACTCGATCACTGGTGGAAAGAAAATTTTAGAGTTACAAGTAAGCGTGCAATTAACCAAGCGTATCAGAGGTCAACTCAGCAGCAGGCGATTTCCTGTATTAGCTACGTTCTGCATTATGATTGGCCAAGCGGTTTGATTGTGCAATAGTATGGTAAACATGTCATAGTTGTGTTGATGTTTTGGCTTATAATGATGACGGTTGAATGGAATTGCGGCAAGCCTTCAATGGCTTAAATTTTTGCGTCTTTTGCGTACTGTTACATAATGAAACTGTAATAGCAATTATTAATTGTTTTAAAATAGCACAAAAGCGAAAGTACACGGGTCAGCCAATACTACAACACGTATGCTACCGGTGCCAAGTGCAGGTTCAATCAAATTAGTTGCAACCTGTAGGTAAACGAACTTAAAATATTCACCTTTATACGGACTTCTATTTTATGAAAGGGGTCAATCCGGCAATTTTTTTTTTAGTCATATGGGAAGTTTAACTGAGTCAGAGGCTGTCCTATTCAGTACATTTGATAGCTGCGTGGAGCTAATTAACACCACTCTTATTACTAATCACGTTAAAAGTGACATCAAATATTCTAGATATGACTTGTTCTCAAAAGAACATGCTATTTTGCTCTGCCTTTTAAGTCGCTTAGCGAGTGACAACCGGAAATATCGTGAAAAGAAAAATTGGTAAGAATATTCTGCTCCCGGAGGGGGGGAGGGGGGGACTCCTATAAGTCGTCAAGCGGAGGTGCTCGTCAGGAAAAAAAAGTGAAACCCTGAAAGATATCAAAGTGGCCGTTATCAACCAGAATTTTACTTCTAAAAGATACCATTTTTTTTACCAAATATGCGATGGAACAATGCGATGCGGCTAGAGTGCTGGAAATAAACAGATCTGACTATACATGGGTCGAATTCCAGCTACCATCAGAAGGAACACCGGAAGGCAATAGCGACTCGTCTTTCGCTATCAACACACTAAAAGATACCATTTTCTGGGAAAATGAGTTTTTTTTTAATCATATATTCTAAAAGATACCTAGATCCCCTAATTTTAACCCCTAAAAGAGACGACGAGCACCTCCACCCAACCACATATGCGAGTCCTCCTCCGGGGTTCTGCTATACGTTGTCTACCCGGTATGATGAACAGCGAGGAGCGATTTTTTATGTCGCTTAACGAATGTCAAAGTGAAATCTCGTGAAAAGAGTTAATTTTACGATTCGTTTAAAGTCAACTCGCTTAAAGTTAAACGAGTCAACTTTTCGCGCTCGACGAAGCTGAGAAATCTCACGCTGTATTTTTGTTCGCTTTTTGAGTTGTAATCTTTGTCTGCTTTTCCAATAGTTATTAAATATTTAGGTGTCATGATTATGCAATAGTATGCAAGAGAGGGTAGATTTTGCTTATTCAGCTAACTAAAAATGTTTCGGTTTGATTATGCAAGAGTATGGATTGCCAATCAAACTACCGAAAATAGACTTATAAACAACCATTACGTAGTCTGTGTACAAGAACACAATATGCTTTATTACAAGTTCATATACTATTCAAAGTTGAAGAAAAAAGAATCTCTTTTGAGTTACTAAACTAAACTTAAACACAAGTTTACTATAATTTTCACTTTACAGCTGACTAAACTTCAAGCTCCATATTGAAATACTTTATCAACTTGGTTAAATTCGTTGACAAGTGATCAAAATTAAAAACCTCAAAAATGCATTACATCTTTTTAACTCTAATTAGCACGTCATTAACTCTTTTCATCTCATATTACTAACCACAAAAAAGGCACTGTATTAAACTCGACAAAGCATTAATAAATCAAAACACACTTGTTCTATACTCAAAACATGTTACCGAATACAAAATGGTAAACGTGTTTGCAAAATATTACTCTCTAAAGTAACAACTCTAGAAATCTAATTAACACCTGTTGAATAAAAACCGACCCGCGTAAAAACTGATAAGATGCAACTATTTTAAATCAATTCTTGGTTTTCACTGTCACGCCATAAAATTTTAAAATGGTCTAAAATCGAAACGAATTAGCGAAGGAAGCCAATAATTTGTAATGTTATAAAAGAGTAACAAATAAACAACTTCGCGAAGTCTCAGATCTGTGCAATATTCCGTTGTTGAATTATTCGCCGAAGCATTCGACTCAAATTTACAGAGCTTTGTATGGAAACGCCATCCCGGAGGGACACCAATATATAATGTTTTAGAATCGAAACTATTTAGTGAAAGAAGCCAATAATTTGTAATGTTATAAAAGAGTAACAAATAAAAAACTTCGCTAAGTCTCAGATCTGTGCAGTATCCCGTTGTTGAATTATTCGCCGAAGCACTCGACTCAAATTTACAGAGCTTTGTATGGAAACGCCATCTTGGTGCCCCTCCGAGGGGCACCAAGATGGCTGCCGGAAATCAATAAAAACATCTGGACTTCACTTTCGCTCTGAAAGCGATTACTTTTCTCTCGTGAACTACTATTCATTCGCATAAACTGCATTCCTAATACTTTAACTGCCCAAAGTGCCAAAAATCACGAGGAGAGGCCCTTGTTTCATAGGAAAAAGCTTTGTCACGGACGCCATGTTGGTGTCACGTAGGGTGAAAAGTCAGAAATTCAAAATGCTGTATTTTCAAAACGAAAGACGCTACCGGGTTGGATACTTGTGAAAGGATTTATTTTTAAGTCATCTTCAACCTGGTGGACATATAAATTCAGAAGGCATTACAATTTATGATTTTCGAATTTGATGACGTCACGTGAAAACCAAGAATAAAAACGCACGAAAATTTAAAGCAGAATTATACAATACATTCTGAACAGAAAAATAAATTCAACAATTTCCCATAAAATGTACTTCACAGATTTCTCGAATAACAACCATTTCATTATCTCAACTAGAAAATACAAAAACTTAACTTGTAATACTAATGACATGAGGTTAGGGTTAGGTAGGGTAGGCACGCAAATCTTCACTAAAAAAAAGACCGACAACCACACGTTAAATCGTTTGGCTCACGAAACCTCGCCGTGTCACTGAAAGCCTATCTGCACTCTATTTCCTATCCCTTTTTTCCAAAATCAAAAACATGACGGTAAAATTAAATCAAATAAATTGCCACTTTTACATTCTATATAGTGAAACACTTAAAGAAAACAAACTGCTCGTAGTGTAAACGAACGTTTCTGTAACAGGCTATTCTCTTCTAAAAATCACATCTTTCTTAGTTCATCCACCACCCTTAACCCCCCCCCCCCCCCCTCACTCAAAAAATATCAAGACTTTTAACAAGAATTAACTTCAAATACCAATAAAATAAAAACCAATTCATTTCTAAAATTTAAAATGATCCATTTAATCCCTAATAGTTAGGAAACAGATGACACCACAACGGCATTAGATCATTCCTTCAACAACCATACACAACTACCTAATTACTCCATTTAACAGAAAGACAGACATCGCTAATCTAAACCGGAAAAGGTAGATATTTCGGCCCACCCACAATTAAACAAGTTTCAACAAAATATTACAGATCATACAACATTTAATAACCAATCTTAAACAATTTGTCAATATTGCTAACCTTTACATTCAAACGCTATTTCGGACAACTCATCTCTTCAAATTGTAAATCATCTTCATTTTCTTTCAACTTACCAATTAAACGTTATGCTTATAAAAACACAGACCTACCCATTGTTTTATCAAACATATGCTGCTTCTCAAACATTTAAAACAATGTCTCTGAAATAGACATACAGTATTCTCACGAATAACCAGCATCACAGCTACCCTTGGCTACAAGTATAAACGCAATAAAACTTCATCATACTTCGAACATAAATTTGCCTTTGGCGCTCCGTCATAGTCCATCATTTCATGTGAAAGCCGACGAGAGACAGCGGCGACCACAGGACCATACTGCCGACACTTAAAGATAACGTCTATTGACAGTAGAAAACCAAATTTTTGAAACTCCTTTTAACTCCTATTTCAGTCGCACACTACAATTGTAGAATTTCTAACCATCACAAAACCAAAGTTACCAAAAATAATACCATATTTAACGACTGACCATGACCTCAAAAACCTTAACATATCGACCCGAACATCACTATATACTGTACAAAACGAACTCCGCTCTCCCAAAGGAATGTAACTGCAACGCTCCGGTGACCAAAACTTACGACATTCTATTCTAAATCACGTAAACCATTCTACATAAGACATTGTAAGAACGCGTTTCGATTTTTCAACAATTTCAAGTAAAATTGGATCGCTTGAAATCCATTTTGTTGCTAGACCTCTAGCTCTGAGGTCGTTGGTGCGCGTAGAAATTCGTAGCGAACAGCACATATAGAACACTGTACAACATTCCGCCATCACCGAAAACAATTAGGGATCGCGGCACATTGTTTCCATGTAAGTATAATTACTTGATAACTACGGTAAGGCAAATTGCTAGTTGTAATAGAATAAACTGTGCGTTTGTTGTAAAGTCAAATGGCTAGCCTGCACAACAGACTTTATTTTTTAATGCGTTTCAAAGGAGCGCTAAACGAGTGGCCACCGCAAAGCGGAAGGGCATCTAAGGAAAGTGGTTTTAATGATAAGATTTGACAGTGATTTGCGTTTAAAAACACAGGTGCTGTAGTGATATGATGAGTAATAATATGCGATGAATTTGACTTTCCACTGTTCGTCCTTTCGTGTGAATAAAATTATTAGTTGTTAGATCGGTAGATGATTTTTGTCGCAATGATAAGTCTTCAATTCTCTTTAAACTCTATATAATATTGGTTAGTTAGATACTTAAGGATTAGAAAACAGGTGTCGTGTGCGTCGTGCCTTCCACGAGCCATTGTAGTCCAAGTGTATCTGCTGCCTACTGTGTAGGGAGCGAAGGGGGGGGGGGGGGGGGGGGAGAGAGAGAGAGAGTAGTGGGTGATGTAAGAAAGATCTGATTTTTAGAACACAATCAATAGCCTGTTACAGAGATGTTCGTTTAGACTACGAGCAGTTTGTTTTCTTTCAATGGTAAACTACATAGAGTGTAAAAGTGGCAATTTATTTGATTTAATTTTGTGCTCATATTATTGGAGGGAGACATTACGGCGCTCTGAATCGCCGCAACACCGGCAAAATAAATTACGGAACACCGCATCGCCCCAAGAAAAGTCGACGAAACACCGTCACCGCAATATATCTTTTTGTCAAGTTACCATGAAAAAGGCTTAGGATTGGCGACCAGCAGAGTATTGAAGATTAACTAGACAGTATTGTACTGTTTTTTGTTACAAATTTAACATAATGGTACCTGCTTTTCAAAATTAAGTGCGAAGTAAATAACATATAGAGGCTAAATTTAGAGTCAAACAGGAAACGGCGACACCGCAGATAATTTTGTTGCACCGAACACCGCAGACTGTAAAGTGTAAACATCGCACACCGTAAAGTTTGAGATCACCGCAACACCGCAAGCTGGGATTTTATTCACCGCAACACCGCATAAAAAAATGAGCAACACCGTAACACCGCAAATCTCCAATGCCCACATCTTATTGATTTAAAAAAAAAAGAAGAAAATAGCGTGCAGATAGTCAGACTCTGGCGGCGTTGTATAAGTGACGTTATTAAGAGCAGTGTAACGATATTGTTTGCATAAAGAAAAACCGCCAGTTGAGCCCAGTTCTGTAAGATTTATTTAGCACTTGGAAATTGTAACGATATTCTATGGTGATTTGATAAATAATAAATCGGGTATTTGTGTTTAAATGAAGATGAATTGGTATTTAAAGAGATTACTGGACGTTCCGTGTGTGTTTATTGATTTAAAATAGTTACATCTTATCAACTTAGAGGCGGTCCGTCTTTATTCAAAAGCTGTTAATTCGATTTCTAGAGTTGTTACTTTAGAGAGTAATATTTGGAAAACGCGTTTAGTATTTTGTATTGTGTAAGATATGTCGAGTATAGAAAAATTGTATTTTCATTTCATAAGTTTTTGGCGAGTTTAATACAGTGGCTCTTTTGTGGTTAGTAATCGGAGATAGGAAGTGTTTATGGCGTGCTAATTAGAGTTAAAAGCATGTAATGCATATTTGCGATTTTACACTTTGATGACTTGTCAACAATTTTCTGTCAAAATTGTTCGGCAAAGTGATGTCGGTTGACGTCGCTTTGCGTCGTTTTATACGACTCTATACCCATCACAGCAAGAAAACAACCAAGGGACACTGACAAATGAAATGCGCGAAAAAGGAGTCCATATAGTGAACCAGTTAAACAACAAACCTGGAAGACATCACCCGGAACCATTCTGATCTAAGAAACGCAAAAACCACACTCCCCTCGAAAACACTCCCCCCCACCCCTCTCCCCCACCGCCTAGAACGCAATAAACGATCTCAGTTTCACTTTTCACAGCATTAAACTAAATCGCAGCGCCACGTGCATTTTTAAAACAATGTAAGCTGTCAAATTTTATCGTTAAAAACGCTCCGGAACGGCTCAGATGACATATCTGATCCACAACTCAAATGAAATAGCTTTCAGTGAAAATATACTTTTATACAAAAATAACGGCTTCTCATACCTTTTGGTGTCTCTATTGAAATCAAGGTACTCTCGACTCTCGAATCTTCACAATTAACCAAACTCAACATCACAAAACATATACAAACATATACATATACATGACATGACAACAAATGAAAACCACAAAACCACACGACGGAATCTCTACAAGCCGAAAACTTAATCGCCCGCGAAGCGTATTAAATTTGGATATTCTTAGCACCAAAATATGGGTATGACATAATCGTACAAGCATCGGACTACTAACAGTTCTCAAATGACTAAATACAGCCGTTTACTAAATTTCCCAAATTTCATAACACCCGTGCGAAACGCAAGGACACAAAAAACAATAAACACCTTTTACCATCGCATGCTCACTGGAGTCCGCACCATTTATTAAGGTAAAAACAAACTAAATCGTTACACGGGAAGTGACAACAAACAGAACTTTGGAGAGAACGAACGAGCATCCATAGCATGAAAAAATCCCCATACCGCTCGCTACGAAAAGACAGAAGAAAAATCCCCCACTTATAAACAATTGTCTCCAACTTGCCGAGCTCAATCGAAACAGAACTTTACAAGAATTTGAAATCCTAAATGACTGAGAAACTGACAGCTGTGATAGATATTGTCTTTAGCATAGCCATCTTTAGCATTTTAACTCGCCCATCGACCGCGACCCTTAAAAAATCTATCTTGAATGCTAGCGTTCGCTGCAGCAGTGGACCCTCCGGCTCAAATTCTATGAACACTGGTAATCAAAACGTCTATAAACTCTCTAAAACCGTCCATAAGAAACTCCATCGTTCTTATGTAGTTAATCCCCTGGCAATCGCTCTGAACAGCGGTAAATCTTCAGAGAGATCAATATACGCAGCTGCGATGTATTGCTCCAAGGCCTTCACAGGACAAATAGGAATGGCTATCGTTACAATCGCAATCCACGCCCCATCACGAAACTGGTCAGTCTTTGACGATTCTAAAAATATGGAAACATAAGAGCAAAAACTTAGTATCACAAGGTCTTACAACGCATAACTCAGTGAAACGGAAAAACCCGCCAAAACCCTGTAGCGGACATTAAGCACCGAAGAACAAGAACTGACTTCATTAAGCAGCCACTGCAACTAAACTGCAAATTGAAAAGGGTTGACACGCAGGCAACAAATGTGATTACACCAACCCCACTGTTTCCATCTTTTCAAACCTCCTAGGTAAGAACACATACTAGTCCGCTCTAAAAGCGAGGGAAAGCGGAGAAGACCCTGGGAACCTGGTAGGCCTGTGTAGCTCTACTAGCCAATCGTTTCTGAGGATTTATTTTATCAGTGGATATTCGGATCAATATTCTTGCCAATTACTTCTTTAAGTTCAACCAACCTACTGGTTTGCCTCCGCAAAGGCACTTAATATTCATGTTCTACTCACTAATGAATCCTAGTAAGGCCGAAACAACTTTTCATCGCTGCCTCTCCAATGGCATAAATTTAGCTGTACAACATGCGTATCGCGAAGGTAAAGTTCAAAATGGCGGCTCCGAACCGTCTGGATAATACTGTTCAACTACTCTAAGAATCAAGGAGTGTGTTCTCTTCTAGCCTGCGCACAGACGTGTAATATTTCCTTTGTGAGCGAGGAAATCGGAGACGGCTGCACACAGGCTAGTTCTCTTCACGCTAGTTTCTATTTATTATAAGCTTTATTTCATTCGCAGAACCCACGTTTATCTTATTCAGCAGAACGGAAATGTATCCCTGTGGACACCTGGTGCACTTGCAGTCGACACTCCGCGCTCATTTCTACTGCGCATTTTGTTACGCATGTCACGCAAATGTACTTTAACACATACGTCATTCATTGTAGAGCACGGAAGTTAACAAACATGGCAAATACATGGTCGCTTTGAGAACTTCGCAGCAATTTTACTCTCTTGGAAGCTCGGTGACTCCCATTATAGGCTGCTAAGAAAAACTATTTTACCTCTCAATTCAATTTAAATAAAAACTGTTTAAAGGCAACTTGGAACATAATAGGCACGATAATAAATAGGAAAAAGAAAACCTCACCCCCTATAACCAACCTTTTTCGTAACAATAAATGTTATACAAATAAGAAAGACATCTGTGAACAACTAAATTCATATTTCGTTAATATTGGCCCAAAACTTGCTGCGCAAATACCAACGCCTGATGCACAATTGGCCTCTCTCTGCGTCGACACAAAACAAATTCTAAATTGAAATAAAGTAAATAAAATAAATATAAATAAATAAACAACTAAATAAATAAATAAAAGTCAACCGCCTCCAGCGGAGAGCACCAATAGAAGGAATTAACATACGACAACTCCTTAAATACACTTACCAAATACCTTGATACTACATAACAACAAGACCATATTTTTCAGCTAATTAATTAAAAAACGCAGAAAAATCTTATCCTCTAGTCTCAATTCCACAATGAATTGACAGCTTTTTTTAAAAAAAAAAAATATAACACGCGTTCTCTAAATCTTCTCCTTTCTTGCACCTTAAAAAAATCTAGCTGTAATCTAACGCATTAACGAGATGCCTTTAAGAGCCCTTTGATTTCCTTTGCAGACTTACGTTAACTTAAACCAGTATGATCGCAGCCTGTATGCTAATGTTAAGGACTTGACAGCTGAGTAACTGCCCAGTTATCCGTGCAGCCAAGGATCTTGTCCAGGACCAAATAGCTTTTTTCATTAAAAAAAACATGAAAAAGCTTTTTTTATTGGCAATGCCAAGTTTGATATTTTATATACACACGAGTAGTAAAGATCTATTGCTTACACCTTATTCTGTATGGAACGTTTCGTAGAAATGTTTTTAATATAGTGCAAAAAGCCAGTTATAACATAAACTCATTATACCATATTTTCTTGATCAAGAGTGCTCAAATGTATATTTTTAAATTTCACGTTACTTTATCATTCCCAGTAATGGATATAGGTATAAGTATACAGGTATATACAATTAGATGATAATAGTTATCAGTAAATTTTTACCTCTCGATAATGCTTTTCTAGATTTCTGATTGGTCCAACTAGACTGGGACGATTCCCGCAAAAGTAAACTTCTAGCGGCAAATTCGAGGAAAACTTGGTAAACAGACTTTTCTAAGTGAAAATTATGCACTGAACACGAAAATCTTGTTTACCAACTTGATTCAACCATTTAAGCCCCCAAATCAGTCATTTTTATTGGCTTACACAATTCAAGACATAAACGCGAGGCTAAATGCCCTATCTCCTTACAACTCTTACACGGTTTAAATCTAATGTAAATCAGCAGATGTTACATAAAGTATGTTTTCAAAACGCATTTTGTGTTTACTACATGTTGGCCACGTGATCCTCTGATCACGTGACTCTTGAAAATGAGGCTAGAGTTTAGCTTAATTTCTTGAAGGTAATTTTATACAAGTCCTCGAAAAAGAGTTAAAAACTGTAATTATTTACTTATCTTTTAGAATATTAAAACAGAGCAAGTGAATGAATTTTAAGTTATCGTAACATCCACGATCGGATTTGGTCACGTGACTTCTATTTAGATTGTCCTCTTGACTGGACATCCTGAAACGCATGTCGCTGGCACGTTCAGCATGTCTTGATGTAAGTAACCTCAGATCTGCTGCGACAGTATTATTCTTGATATTTGACATCTGCCCCGTCCTACAGAAGGAGAAAAATGGATTTTTTTCATCAGATATTAAAACAAATAAATAAATGCTCAAAGATGCTAAACCATTTTACTGTACCGTACCATTTACTGCTCTTGGTTTCCGATAGTATTGGCATTATTTTGGCAGCAGCTGTCTGTAATACGTCTGCATTTGCATACTCCTGTGCATGGCAGTCCAACACGTCGACAGCTACACTTCCTTGAATTACATCCTGATTTGCAGCCACAGTTAACCATCTCATCGCAACTTTGAGGTACAGGGGCAAGAGACATCAGCTTTGGCACTAGCTTTCCATTCAGCCTAGTCCAACCCCAGCTTTCTGGAAGGGGAAGTGTGGAACATGGGCTTGTTTCCAGATCATCGCTTGGTAGTGCGCCCTTTGAATATGCCATCGCACTGCATCGCTCGTCGGAGGAAGAGCTTCTGGTGACCGGCATCTAGAAAACAACGTTGCGCGCGCTTCATTACAGCTCTCCACCTCAGTTACACTGTAAATTCGGCAAATGAACTTTTCAACGGACGTCACTGTGGAACTGTCCTGAACGCCACTTTCTAGGTTTCTCAGCAGCATGTGGTGTTCTGTAAACGTCTTCCATGACGTTTTCTTGCTATGGCCAGCAAAGTAGGAGACGGTATCGCAGCCCGTTATTGCGTGAAAGGAGAGAATGCTTTCCACCTCAGGTATTTTTTGCTTCAGATTCTCTCGAATTGTATGGATTGGCAGATACCGGTACTTTGGCTTCTTAGACGTTCCAGCTACCATCCACAACTGCTTGCATCTCATTCTGTCCAGGTGCGAAACTAGAAGGAGAAATACGTCCCTGTCTTGACTTGCGACGACAAGGCACTTTGCATTTGAGTGTACACAGTGGAGAATCATTCGAGTGTCGGCCTCTTCATGGAAACCTTTAAGAGCGCTGGTGTCGATGTTTGGGCTGGAACACTTTACTGTATCTTCTTCCTTGAATCCGCCGCCAACAATGATGAGTTTATCAACTGGGGCTCCTGCAAGAAGCTTTTCTGAAAGGAAGCGTGCTAAATCTGCTTTATTTCCGTCAAGAGCGAGAAAGTTAGACCAGTGCTTAGGCAAAGGAACGGTGCCTTCTTCAATTACTCTTCTAATTGGTGCATAACCTCTGGAACGCTTCTTTCTGGTTGCGTACTTGATTGATGTTTCTCTGTATCTGTCAAATGTTACGTATATTCGATTAAAATCCTTTCCAGAGAAAAGAACAACATTCACAAATTTCTCAGCGAAATTGTCAAATGTGTTGCACTCTGAAGGTCTTCCAAGAGCCATGACTAATGCCTGACCATCTACTATCAATGTCTATCGTCCTGCGACTGGTGTGACCCGAGGACGTTCCAATCCTCTTGAAAGTAGTTCTATCATAACTGACTTATTTCCAGTGCGCAGCTGGTTGCTTGTATCTGCGATAACGAGGGGAACTGTAGTTAATTCATGGCTAAGGATTTTCGGCAAATCTACTTTCCTGCCAGCATCATACGCTGTAATGATGCGTTGAAGAATACTTCTGTCGGCTTTGATGGCAGCAGACTTCTCATTCTCTTTCTTTTCGGCTTTATAAAGAGAAGTAAATGTGAGCGCTTTATTTTTGGGATAAGGATCTCTGAGCTTCTTATTATCTCCATCTTCTTCCGGTGCCATAAGCCTTTCCTTCACAAAGGTCGCCAACTCCTCCTGCCCAAGGCTGTAGTAGCTCGAAGTAGAGACTCTTCTATCTGCGTTGTTGCCATGTCTTTGGTGACCATGTTCTGCAACCTTTCAGGTACCGTTGGCTGTTCGTTTACATTAAAATGTTTACTTGATGTAGTAACTCGAGCACGTTTCTCTCATCAGAATTATCCCGCAGTTTCCTTGAGGGGTTAGACTCATTGCATTTTATCTCGTCATCATCGTTGACATGGTACATCTTCCTTGTTAAGGCAGCAATATGCGCGCGAAGGTTATATGATAAAGTCCATCTATACTAAACAGTGCCGATGTCGTCCGCGTAATCCCAACTATTCCTCCGCCCCTCTTTCCCGTACCATTAAGCCACTCTTGACTTTGATCGGGATCAACTTGATTAAATCGTCGAGGTGAACCTTTCACGACCCAATTTCCTTTGTCAAACTCTGTTTGGACCTCTTCTGGAAGATGCATCATTTGCACAAGGTACACAGGACCCCATCGTGCGTAATTGGTGTGATCGTATATGCATAGCAGCTCTTGTGCCAGTGTAATTCTTCTGCTTTGTTCGTGTCAGTCGCATTTAAGATTCTGTCGATTGTTTCTGTGTTGGCAGTGTTTCTCAATTTTCTTCGCTTGTCAGATGATTCCTTCAACGAACGCAAACCTTGCTCTGTTGCACTGAAAAGGATATCCTTTTTTTTTTTGACCCCTGGCATACAATACATTCACTTAGAGAAGGAATAGGCGCGGATCTTTTTAAACTCGCCTGTTCTTCCATGATTTACATGCTACCTTTCTGTTAATGCCATCTATACCATGGAGTTCTCGCAGTCAACTAGTTCGAATTAGCAGCCAGGCAACTTTGCTTTGGCCGACCGAGACAGTAACGCGGGAGATGTAACTTATACCTTCTGAATCAAGCCAAGCAAAAAATCAAAACTTATTGCTTTTTCTACTTCAGAAGTCTTAAAATTGGCGGCTAATGTGTTTGTTTTTCGATTTCGGACATTCCGATCCGTTTATTCAATTTTGCTATTACAGCGCGATTCCACCACGCATCAGACCGTAAAGCATTTGAATGGGTTTTTGCTTTAAGCGTGGCCGAATAAATAAGTAAAATAAAACAACGCAGTTTTTAAAAAACTCTTTTTTCATCAAATCAGAAGGTACAAGTTAAAAAGGAACTTTAGAGTTAAATGTTAAAGCTCAAATTTTAAAGAAAGAAGTATTTTCTTAATTCAAGTTACGGTAGCCATGGTAGACATGTATAATGAAACAAATGAGGCCTACAGGCGACAATTTTCAATCTGCCGTGTCTAAATTGAGCAGCCACTATAAAATTATATTTTACAGCCATGCTCCGTCACGCGTGACCAGTATTTTTGAAAATTGAATGGAGTTTTCAAGATTACGCGTCGGTTTTGAAAATTCATTCCGAGATTCGGAATTACCGTGAGAATTTTACCGCATTTTAGGAAACAAAGCGCGTGCAGCGAAGTTATTTTCCGTTAATTCGTGACTTTCAAAGTGTTTTCCACAGAGATCTTCAAGATTTCATTCAAATCTCGGACGTTATAAACAAATATTCAAATTTTCATTTCATTCTCTGGATTGCTGGTCATGCGTGACGGAGCATGGCTGTAAAGCCTGAGAAAATTATAAGAAACCGTATTGAAACAGAAAATAGTTTCGAAACTAGTTTTTGAAACAGCAAAACAGTTTGGCCTCGTTTCCATGCCCGATATTTGGTTCCGTATATTTAAAGCCAGATTTTGAGAATAATACTTAAAATCATGCTTGGTAAACAAGATTTTCGTGTTCAGCGCATAATTTTCACTTAAATCAAAGGGCTCTTAAAGCCATCTCGTTAATGCGTTGAAACATGAGGTTAAAAAAAGAAGAATCTAAAATAAATATAAAATAAATATGGTAAAGATGGCGTTGTAGAATCAGACATTATGTAGAAAATACGAGGCGCAGTAGTCAACTGGATATGGTTATTGGCAGGATAGAGAAGATTGAGAGAACTTGGTTTGAAAATTCGTGTTGGTGCAAGTCAAAAAAAGTTATGAGTAACAAAGAATCACGAGTGTGAATGTAAATAATTTTGATGTTAGGGAAGTGAAAGTGAAAAACTTTTCCCGCCTTGCTAGCTAATTGACGATGAAAATGTGTTGTTGGTTCAATTTACACAGTGCATTTTCAGTTATTCATTGTCTATTTTCTGTTGGGATATTTGACAATTGAAAAGACTTTCTAAATCAAATACAATAGATTGCCGCAATTTTAAAACAATTAAAAGCCCACATCGATAATACGTCACGTGCAATGACTTTATATCTGATCAGATGAGACATTAATATTAATTATCAAAATATCAATTGACACAACAAATGGTGACTGAATCTTTAATATTCTTTAAAGTAAGGCCCGATTCAAACATTGAACTTCACATTTGCCGAATCTAATGGAAGGAGGCCGTAACAACATGTCATTTCTCTAGAGCTGCCTTTCCCCATGCCAGGACAATTTGAGCTATGTTTAGCAGACATCGCGCCATCAGCCATTTCTTTTTCTACTCTCCAGCAGTATTCGAAAATAGAACGAAAATCAAAATTTATGGTATTTTGCTATTCCTACTCTTGCATAATGAAACGGAAAGTTTTGTAGTTAGCTAAAGTATCAAGTCTGCTGTTTTATATATTTTGACGTGAAAAATGGCGGGAAAATGGTGATCACGTGGTCATTTTTCGGTCACGTCTGCTATAGACGCACTTATTGCTGCGGAACGAGCGTAGCGAGTGAGCAGCAACATAATCAGGATTTAAAAGAAATATATGAGAAAAAAATATAAGCTAGGAAAAATCTTGATTTGATCGCTTTCAGACCAGAATTCACTGCGCCACGAACACATTTTGGGCCAGAATGCACTGCGCTACGAACAAGAGCCTCGCTTGCTGCTTCAAGATGTTGGCTGCGAGATTTGTAATATTTTGGTCCAACATGTCCCAGTCGAAATCGGAACTGAAGTGTCGAAGACTACCACGAGTTGAGCGAGGACTGTGAGGCATGGTGATAGGACCGTTGAATGGCAAACATTTTCGAAGATTGTACGGAATAAAAGACAAATTTACTTTGAAATCACTCCGACAGCGGTCGATGAGACTGAACTGAGCTGAGCGCTTGGGGACGCGAAACCTGAGCTGAGCTTGGGAGACGCGAACACAGTAATTAACCTAAATTTTCGCACCTTCCTCGTGGTCAACGCGTCCTTCACTCAACAATATTCTACAGACATTGCAGGAACTTGATGCGTGAATTACAAAACAAAATTAGTCTTATCAGCTGGAATTTTCGTCGATTCATCCCGGTTACATTTGCTTTGCTTCCCCTCAAAAAACGAAAGACAAAATTCCGTAATACCAGCGAGATGATAAAACAGCATTATTACAACAAATATACCGCAGCAGTTACTATCTTTTGGATACACTAGTATAGAAAATATTGGGTCTGGAGCGGATAAACAGGGCACCACTCCTGGCGGTCACTTTTTTAGTTTCCCTTAGATCGAAATGAGGTTCATGACAGGCCTGCACCGACTCCGCTATGTGGTTTTGCGGTTGCGATGCATTTATATTAGCTTTCAAAGTTTGGCTGTTATGAGTCGTGTCGTTAAGTGATTTACGTCTTGTATGATGTGTTAGGCGGCGTTTTGTAAATAGTTTTCAGGAATGGTTGGTTTTGAACGAAACTCCATTTTTCATCAGTATTTGTTTAAGGTTTTTCAGTCGTGGGTGAAATGTTGTGACAAAAGGCGTTATTATCTCGCGAGTTTTTTCGTTTTGTTTTCATGCCAATTGCGTTCCGGCAAAAGTGAAATTCAGAATACCAGTACATTTAAGAGGGTGCTGATGGGGTTAACAGTTAACTGACAATTGCCCAAAAATATAGTAGTAGTTTACTGATAAATGAAAAGTTACCGTATTTTCTCTATTAAATGCCCCCGGCGTTTATTTCAAACTTGGCCTTGTGGACCCGGCGTTTCTTTGTATCAGCAGTTTTTTCTCGCCCGCCATTTTTTAAGAAAGGGTTATTATTCGTTTTTCTTGGCAGCCTTGTACCTTGCCCTTAAATCTTAAGTTTATTATACCACAAACAAACGTTTGAGGAGCTTACTTACAACTTCCTTAATTATACCTGGCGTTTATTCGGGGCCCGGCGTTTAATCGAGAAAATACGGTAACAGTGAAGTGACATTCTATTAATTATACTAAATTAACGATTGTTGTTGTTAATAAAAGCAACATAGTTTTTTCCTAACAGCAAAGCTATTTTGTGACTTTTACCTGCCTCGCTGCGTGACCAGGTGACATATTAACCGATATTATATGCGAAAGGTACCAGGGTCGTAGAGCGTTGACCTTGATCTCCGTGATGGCGTCGAGTGGCGTGGTCAAAGTTATTCTGAGTTTTTATCGAGATGATGACAAAGGATCGGCATTCGAATGACACATAAGTCGCATACCGTTTGACATGACAAAGCACAATTCAATGGACATATAATCAAACAATAAGCGGAAAGTTTGGACTCGGTGAGTTTGATTTAAAGTTGTTCCGATTAGAGAAGATCGACGGGAAAGCTGTTACAAAGGCTCAGTTGGAAATGAAGCTACCTTTTCTAATGGGAAGTGCGACAAGTGATGGTAGTATGGTGTGTATTTTGTTTCGTCATTTTGTCCTAGCACGCGAACGCGGGTTGACCCAGGGGTTGACCACACGAGCCCTTTTCAGTGTTAGATTAAATGAGTAAGATTTCTGATTACATTAAAACCTGTATTAAGCAGACTCCAAAGTAAGCGGACACACCGTATTTTATTGGACACAAGCATAAGTGAGTTTCGAATTTTTTTCCTTCCCATACTCTCTGTGTACGATCCTGTATCAAACAGACATCTTTAATACTGACGATCCTTATTACGGTTTTGGAAGCTATCTTGACAGGTGAGAAATTATGGTTTTTGTATGAGAATCTAATGTCGAATAATTTTCGTAAAGCGGCTGTTCTAAGTCCAATCCCGAAAACGCATTCACTCTGGTCATTCTCATGGCCTTTAAAGTAACCTTATCTTAACTTTGCAAATTTAAAAGCCTTACTGATATACGTAATTTCCTACTTGTCAAGCTAAATCACTTGATAAGATCAATGAATGAAAATATTGAAATGAACCGATTTCCGACAGCGTGACCCAGTTAAAAAAGAAAAAAAAAACTTTCTTATACAAGCGCATGAGTATAGGCTACCAGTGTAGCCTCTTGTTAACTGACAATTGGCCGAAAAAATAGTAGTTAACTGACAATTGGGTACCCCCATTAGCACCCTCATTTAGCAGTGCTAGATTAATTTGTCGTGTGTTTGGCCTTGTTTACAAAATGGTAAAGTAAGCTCACTGTAGCTGTCGAGAAAAAGCTGCGCCGGGTTTACAGCTCTTTACAGGCAAATTCTCCGCGAGAAACAACTTCAAGCATCACGCTTCAGTGAATGTTCTGACACCTATAGAATGAATTAAGTTCCATTGTAATAATCTAATGGATAGTATCAATTATGTATCCGGAAAAAATCTGGTCATTTCACGAACAGAAAAATCTAGAACCGGAAAGGAGGAAAGAGTTACGCGATTAATATCGGAACGGATAGATTGCCGTCCAAAATGGTGGCGCTGTTCAGATGTGTGTTACTTTTCCTTTATACCCTCTTAAAGTCTGATGTTCCCAATGCTTACGTATTTTTCTACGAAAGAGACGATAACTTAATTTGTAATAGGAACGAAATTAAAAAAGCCCGTCAAGGTTGTTGAAAGGTGGTGTCGCAGAAGATTCCTGTCAGTTTTTAGAATTTTCAGTCAGTTCAGTTGCAACCTGTTGGTAAACGAACTTGAAATGTTCACCTGTATACAGACTTCTATTTTATGAGAGGGGTGAATGCAGCGATCTGTTTTTGGTCGTATCGTAAGTGTCTCAGTAAAGGCTGTAATTTTAGCTTGTATTCGCTACGCTTTATAGCTGCGTGGAGCTCGCTAAAACCTCCGTTGGCATTTTTGACAGTCTAAGTAGGTGGTAAAAGAGAGTTCTGAGACAGCATCAAATTCCCCTGAATTTCACACAAATATTTCAGACCCAACAAATCTTAAAAATTCAACAATTTCTGTCAGTTTTCACACAACTCGCAAATTTATCAAATCTGCTCAAACTCATCAGAATTGCGTGGTATCTGTTGAATTGAACTGATGAAAAATAATTTGTTATTTGTTGAAATCTGCAGGAAATATTTGTGTGAAATTCAGGGGAATTTGAGGGTGTCTCAGAACTCTCTTTTACCACCTACTGACTGCTAAAATGACCACAAAACAAAATCTTGAAATTGGCCAATTTCAAGATTTCTCCGCTGAATTTCCACAGAGGAAAATTCCATCCAAAACTCAAAAAAATCTCTTCCGGCAAGAAAATGTCTGATTCCGAAGAAGACGAAATCGATTTCACTCCTGAAATTATTCAAGAAATCCGCACAACATGCCATTCTTCCAAAAATCCCAGGCTGGAACATTTCAAAAATATCATCCGCAAAAATCAGGGGAAAAATCAAATTCCACTCAAAGATCTCGAATTTTATCAAAAAGAAATTCTCTCCCAAATTCCCCGTGACGAAATCACAAGAAAAAAAGTCAGGGATTTCGTCAAAGCTTCCAAATGGAAAAAAGTCAATGGCCGCGATCATGAAATTTTCAATCATATAACAGGCCACGACGGAAATGATTATGAGCATATGGAAAAATTTCTCATCGACGACTTTAAATATTTTTCACTTGCATATAATGACCTTCAACTCAGCAGAGACAAGTTTCTCAGCAGAGACAAGTTTCTCAATTGCAATCAAGTTCTTTTCGCCCTGTTGAAGAAGAACGGTTTCAGCCCCAATGAAGATGATTTCAAACTGCTCAAAACTCCATCCAGCCGGGCGAAACAAGAAAAAATAATCCAAACAATCTTCAAAAAATGTCATTGGAAAGAAAATGGATCTTGAAAAAGCATTTTCCAGTGAAGCCGAGCGAAGCGAAGCGAGTGACCATGAAGATTGTTCCACATGCTCAGAGGAAGAAATAAGAAGCGACGATGAAACTCCCACCACTTCAGACGAGGAATTCATTGTGTCTGATTCGGAGATGGAGGAAGCAGAACAAGAGGAGTATGTAGAAGGTCAAATTGCACTCCTTTTGAAATCTTTTGTCAAACTCAAGGAGGAACATAAAAATCTCGAAAAGGAATACCAAAAGCAAGTTCGCCTCCTCTGGAAGAAAGTCTACCGGGAATTGAAAGAAAAAAAGCGAAGCAAAACGGGCCAAGCGAAACGAGCGAAGCGAGTCCCGGCGCGAAACGAAAGCGATGCTAAGCGGTGTTTTGAAATAACAGACTTTGTGAATATTAATGTGAAACATTCATATTCTGACACGCCAACGCAATCTGTCATTTTGAAATCGCCAGGTGGCATTCTCGGAAAGCTGAATAAATTTTCTCAGAATAACTCGCCACTTCACGTGCCCACACACGCCTGCAGGTCCATTGTCTTTTTTGGCTTCTTTTGTCCGGCGCGTGCTACTTATCTGCCTATAATAAATTTTCACGTGAAAGACAATAGATTACATTCCACACTTCCCTATCAACCCGAGTCGCTGAAGCTCAACACAAAAATTTTTTTTGGCTCAGCCTGTTGATAGGGAAGTGTGGAATGTTTCGACGTCATATGTCTGGGAAGTGAATCATCACAAGAAACGATGGACTAAAACGCTAAGATAGTTTTTCCACATCGCTCAATGGAACCCAAGAATTAAATTTGTCAGGGTAACTTTTCCATTTTACAAGCGCGAGTTTTCGCTTATTATCGCGGCGAATAACTTTTTCAATTCGAAACACATCTTGCGTTGTCTTTTGAAGTTCCGCTTCGTAAAATGATCCGGTGATTGATTCTCCCAACAGATCGACTAATTTATACGTTACAGGGTTTGTGTTCTTTATTTCGTCAATCACAAATATCTCCTCTGTCCAATTCGACGTGTAACCTTTGTCAAATATCTTTCGTTTAAACTTTGAAATTCTCACCCTGTCGCCAACCCTGAATTTTGCCGGGTTGTGTTTAGCATAAATTAAATCTCCGTATAAATTAGCGAAAACCTTTTTCTCATTTTCCTGTTTGCTCGCCTCTGCGGGAGTCATCCGAATGCTCGAATGAAAACGATGATTATATTCATCCAGTAATTTGCCAAGTTTGTCCCAGTATATTGTATTGTTGTTAACAGAAAACATCCGGAAGAGTTTCTCCTTAAAAGACCTGTTCCAGCGTTCAACAACAGATGCCTTTTCTTCGTTTTGTGTTGTGTACAATTTTACCCTATTCTCGCTCAGGAGATGGTTCATTATTCCATTGAAAAATTCAGATCCTTTGTCAGTCCAGAGCATTTTCGGTTTTCGCTTCGTTTTAAATATGTCTCGGAAAGCATCAGCCACTGTTTGACCTCGCTTGTCTTTCAGGGGACGAATCCAACCGAATTTTGAGAAAACATCGATCACCATCAGCAGGTATCTGATCCCTTTATTCCACCTCGAAAATTTCCCCATCTCGACCAGATCAGCTGCCCAGATGTTGTCAATCCCATATGACAAAACTCTTCGTTTTGGAAAGCGCCGCCTGATTGGCCGGTGTAATTCATTTGCCAGATTTTGAGTCCACCGGCCTTCACTCAAAATCTTTTCCCGTTTTTTGGAGCGCCGAGACCCAGTTTTTGTTTTGCTTGAATTGTGTTTCTCGCCAAAGCATGACCCCACTGTCTTTCTTTCCAGGGAATGGCATCCAAAGCGGCAACCATTTTCCTGTCTGCTTCGTTCTTGCATTTGCGCGGATCCGCTTTCTTTGCGCAGACTGAATAATCAACATCGTGCTGCATAGCAACTGCGTCTGTTTTTCCTGTGGGCTGCTGCATAATTTCGAGAATTTTTCCCTTTTCATCAAATCTGACTTGTTTTTCGAGTGGGTTCCAGGGGCCTGTATAATTATGCCCTGGGAGGGTGAAACCTTTCTTTGGTCTTGGCAGCTTCCCAATCAGGGAATGAACATCTAAAGCACCCCCATCCAAATGTGCTCGATCTGTCTTATATTTTCTGTTTGGTCTAATCGCCGTGGACAGCTCATTCATCATATCCGCAGAGGTTTTGGCAAGAAATGGTTTCATCTTGTCCAGGGCAAAATCCAATGCTTTCTTTTGAGCGTTTTTGTTTCGCAATAATTCACTGGTTCCATAACGACCCATTTCAACTGTTTTTTTCCCTAGCCAGGGAAGAGCATGAGCCACGCCAGTCAGCGCAAGTTCACCGATGCCCTCACCTTGTGAGGGCCGACTCAGTTTCCCGACACCGCTCCGCGGCTCGCTCTGCTCGCTTTCACAAATCTTGTTTTTTTGATTCCGCAGGAAGCGCAATGGCAAAACCACATCTTTCTGCCATTTTTTGCAGTCTGGAATCCAGTTGGTTTCACGCATTCAGTTTGTTTTTTTTTCCTTCACGCAATATGATTTCATTTTCAATCGAAATATTTTTTTATGAATTTCTCATTTTGCGCTGTATCAGTCAGACTGAGCGGTTTGAGAATGTCATAGAAATCTTTCCCCTGCGACCATTGATGGAGGAAATAAAGGCAATAATACCCGCAAAGAACGCTGTCTATGTTTTGATATTGACTGCTGTTCCAAATCACCGGTTTGGAACTTTTGAATTCCTGGGGAAATCCCATCCCAAAAGAGTCAAAATACCACGTGAATTTCTGTCCGGGGGCGCAGCACACCCAGTGAGTTCCGGCATTTTCAAGCGAATCAAGATTGATAATGCAGGGGCTGTGTTCTCGGGGCATGGCTTCATCCCTGGCGAAAATCCCTTTGAAATTGGGAATTTTCAGAAAATCAATCCACTGGAGAAGATCAAGGTTGGTCAGTGGTTTGTTCACGAATTTGGGTTTCGTTTCGCTCACAATATTGCCCCGAGAACTGGGATATTGTTGAATGGACTTTTCGATCCCAGCAGAAGTCCCGTTCCTTTTTTGGATTTTTTTCCCATCCCAATTTTTCGTCCCCAGGTTCCGATGAATGGGGGAGGTGGTTCCCAAGGAGCTCCCAATCTTGGAGCGCCGTTTCCTTTGGGGCGACCAACTCTTGGCGCTCCTTTTCCCTTTGGGCGACCAACTCTTGGCGCTCCCTTCCCAAACAAATTTTTCACCATGTCCAGCGCCAGTGGAATTCCGATGGAAGCCAGCACAGTTCCCAACAATCCACCAGATTGTTTGGCTGATGGTTTTATCGTCAGTTGTCCTCCTGATTTCAGGGCAGACAAAATATCCTGTTTCTGCTTATTTGTCAACAGATGTTTATTGTCAATCAGTTTCTGAATTTTATCTTGGGGAATGAGAAATCCGCCCGTTTGCCCGCCTCCTTTCAGTCGAGGTCGCTGCGCTCCCTTCCCGCTTATTTTTTTCACGACTTGACTCGCTCCTTCACTCGCCAAACCAGCCAATGCTGACAGTCCAAGTGTCTTTGCCAGGGTAGGCGCCAGGGAACGAGCCAGGGGAACAATAGCAGAGAAAAGACTTCCGCCTTGCTTCATTACCTTTCGGATTTGCGTTTTTGATATCTTGATTTCAACTCCCTTTCCCTGAGATGCGGCTTTGGCAACTCGGTTCTTTTGATTGACTGTCAGCATCAGTTCATCATTTCCGCTTGTTTGATTTTTTTTCAGCCTCAGGGTGATAGCGCAGTTTGCTTTGAATGCTCTTCCAAGCTTGCTTTTTTGCCCTTTCGACAGATTTACTTTATATGGGTGATATGTTGTCATTTTAAATGACAAGATATGTTTTTCACAGATCACACGTCACACGATAACCAGCTCATTTCCAATCTTATCAATTTTCACCAGTTCTTCATAGAGAACTATCGCATGTACATTGAAGTTTGCCGCTGCATCTGCGTTCAATCGATACCTGAATATCAGCTGCTTGGGATCTCTTGTTGGTTTTTCAGTTTGATAAGTCAGATTGAAATAGATCAACGGGAAAAGAGACTTGAAATTGGCCAGATTCAACTGCGTTCCAGTGTTATAATCATTTTTCCTCATTGCATAAGCCATGACATCCTGGAAAATCCTCACTTTGCTTTCACTGCCATACTCTGTTTCCGGGTAGAAAACTCCGTTTCCATATTCCAGCCGGCAGTTCGACAAGGATGAGTTTTCATTGTCCGCATTCAGCTTGAAAGTGTCCATCAGATAAAGGCTATCTTCTTCTTTAGCGTCATCATTGGTTCTTTTAAGATAAACAAAAATATGCTTAACATTGTCAATACTTGCGGATATCTGGAAGAATCCTGATGACTGCGTAGGAGCTGATTCGGAATACATCTCCCTCAGATATTTCCATTGTGTTTCTCGCATAAATGCGCTGACAAATTTGTCATAAAGAGAATCTTTCGGTGTCAATCTGGGGACCCAAAGCAAAAACCTATTCACAACAACTCTTCCATCATCAGTGCCATTAGCCATATGAATTAATTCATTATCCTGTTGAAGCTTAATCTCAAATTGGAGCTGCATAGGCACAAGCATCTTATCCTCCAACTCTTCGAAAAAGGAAAAACGATTCAGGGGAATGATCGTGTTAATGTTCTTTGCACCGTGGGTTCCATCGTCTCTCACTGCTTGAGATTGCACCCGCCGAGCTTCAAATCCAAGATTCGTATTAGCGGTTGTTGCATCAGTATCCAAATACCAGAAACTGTTCTTGGCGACTGATCTGCTGAAGTCATCGGAGTATTCTAGCAAATTTTTAATAAAAGTAACGTTATGCAGATTATCAGTCTCATAAACAATCTTTCCAGCAGAACTAATCTTCAGGTGATTAATCAGGGAATGAGCGCCATTGATCACTGTGATTCTGTCAGCTGCGGCATACCCAGCGCCGTTTGCTATTTTCTGGAGTTGAAACTGTACCTCGAAATACGCATTATACCAATCATAGAATGCCGATCTGTCATTAATCGTGAATTTAAAACCACTTTTTTGTTGATGTTGAGCATTAGCTGGAGCTCGGATTGTGTCATCCAGCTGGAAGCGCACTAATTCATTTCTTTGAAGATATTCATTCGATCGAAAAGCCATTTTATATTATTTTTTCTTTTTCGGATGCCTTGCCCAGAGATCAACCTGTTCAATATAGCATCAGAACTTTCTCCGGAGGTTGACGCAGGGGCTGATTGTGGTCGAGCTGAGCGAAGCGAAGCGAGCGAAGCGAGAGCTGGCGGTTTTTTGCTCCCCTTTCTCATATTTCCCAGCTTTTTCATGATCAAATCACCAGATTTTTCAACTACTTTTTTGCCGAGTTTATCCCCAGCGTGAGAAATTCCTGATTCCAATGCTTTTTTCGCAATGGGTTTCGCGAATTTATTGAAAACTGCGGATGCGACCTTCCTCATTGGTTTGAAAATATTGTCCACAATGACACCTGTTCCTTTATGCCGGAAGACAAACCGCCCCAGCTGGGGGTGGAAAAAACGAGAGAATTCATAACTTTTCATTTTATTTGTTTTTTCAAGATAAGCGAGAACGCTGTATCGGCTCCATTCAAATCAACAACCCGCCTTTTCCCATCGGTGATATAAATCCGAATGGAGCTTATTCTGTTTTTATTCACAGGGCTGAACATCACTCTCATGGGTTCAAGGGTAAAACTATAGGAGGCCTGCAGAACAGATGTTGAAAAGGAGAAGATGATATCACTCTCTTCCCCATCCACAAGCGAATCACTTGTGAGATCGCAATGAACGTTCAACATATCAGTATCTTGACTGAGGTTTGGAACTCTGGGGCCAATGTTGACTTTATCTTTCAGAATCTTTTTATCGAAACCAATAAGATCGCCAAAGTTGGATTTCTCGAGATCAAGTTGCCAGTTTTCTTCCAGCGTGATTGTTACTCTGAAAGTTGTGGGAGAGAAAGCAAGATTGATTGGGAATTTTTCATTCTTTCCTGGGGTGGATCCTGCGAGGGGGCCTGTTGCGTTTCGAATTGCCGCATTCAAAGTGGAATAATCCCAAACCCCAGCGGGAAAGGTGATATCGGAAAATGTTTTCCCACCGTCAGAGCTGAATCTGATCAGCTGATTTTTCAATGCCGCATTGATGTTATACCACGTAAAACTCATATTGATAATTCTGTTCAACCCAACAACATATTGGGAATTTGGATCCAAAACAATGGGCCGATTGAATTTTGTTGTGAAATTTTCTGGTTTGTTTCCCCCAGTCTTGACGGAAAAGGATGACAGGACAATTTCTCTTTCGATTTCCATTTTAGAGTTTGAAATACTTTCTGAAGAGCTTCTCATGCTGGGATCTGTTGATGGCGTTTTCTTTCAGGAGAAGATCAAGAATATCAACCCCGGTATTTCTGATGCCTGAATTCGTATTCCCCGCGAGAATGGAGCCAACGATGACCTCAAGTTTCTGGAGGAGATCTGCGGGGTTGGAGAAAAAACGGATGGATCCACCTTTTTTTCTTTTTTTCAACCCCGAACCCGTCTTCTTCTTTTCCTCCATCATCTTTCCCCCTTTTTCTTTATAATGATCTATGTATTCAGTCAGAACTCGGGCTGCGCGATCTATCCTTTGATGTTGCAACTTCTTTTGCTCTTCCGTTATTTCCCCTCTTTGGAATTTTTTGGACCAGGATGATTTGTAACCTTTCAACTGATTTCTGCGGAATCTTGCTATGTTCACAAGATCACCGAGATACTGGATTTTCCTCGCTGTTGTAACATTTTCCCTGAGAGTTTTTTCCACAGTATTGTAATCCGTGAGGTCCAGGTCTCTCAATATCTGATTGGTTTTATCTCCTTCCTCATCCTCTTCATCTCCCGGCGCAAGAGCATAATCGGGAGAGTCGTCTTCTTCATATTCAGGTGGATCTTCCCCCATCTCTTCCACAACTTCTTCATATGTTGGCGGCCCTGCTGGAATTTGCTTCTTGGGTTGGGATGGAACGGCCTCATCAAACAGGCCTTCGACATCCATCTCTTCAAATGGATCGACTTCGGGGAGATAATCAATCTCCGCTGGTTTGGCTTTTTTCTTTTTCCGGGGAAGTGGCCGAAGCGGCCCCAAATTCGACTCAATCACCTCATCCAGTTTCGCTGTGATGGGTTTGAATGTTTTTTCAAGTCCGATTTGACTTGTCTCTTCACCCAACTTTTTCTGGGTGATAGCATTGTGAACAAAGTTGATTTTTTTCCCCAAAGCAGATTTGCTTTTAGCCATTTCTTGCCATTTCAAAAGACTCATTTTATATCCCAGAAACACAAATTTGGGATGTAGAACAAGATAAAGAACGCCATGTTCATTAATAAAATGAAGATTCCAAATTATGATTGTCAGGATCCAATCACGAATTTCAAACAACTTCACCCTTTCATGCCGGATCGAACTTTCAGAATGTTGATCTGTGGCCCTTCAGGATCGGGGAAAACAAATGTTCTCCTGGATATGATTTTTCGCCTGCTCTTCTACGATAAAATTTATCTCTATGCGAAAAATCTTGACCAAACCAAATATCAACATCTGCTGAAAACATTTCGCCCAATCAGCAAAGAAGCTGGGTATGACGTCGTGGAAGCATCCCCGGATGAAATCATCGCAGTTTCTGAATTGACAGGGGAGAATCAAAAACTGGTTGTTTTCGATGATTTTGTTTCCGAAAAAAACCAAAAGCCATTGATTGATTATTTCATTCAGGGCAGGCACAAGAAATGTTCTGTGATTTATCTTTCGCAAAGTTATTTCGGAACACCAAAAGATATCCGCCTGAATTGCTCGCATTTTTGCATCTTCGAATTCCCAAGCAACAAAGAAATTACGGCGATCTGCAGGGAGAACAATGTCAGCAAAGAAGATTATCGGAAAGCAACGCATGATCCGTTCTCTTTCCTGTATGTGGATAAGCCGAGGAAATTCATTGCCAAAAACTTTGATGAACGCATTTAAAATGAGTTATTCAAATGGATTGCTGTCTGAAACAAGCACCTCCCAGGGAGGAAAAGATGGAAAAGATGGATTGCCAGGAGTTGGTTTCAAGCTGACGCCGGCAAGGGACTTCGACCTGCAAAGGAAACGCCTGACAAATGTCGCTGAAGGAACGGGGAATTCGGATGCAATTACCAAACACCAAGTTGACACGCTTGCAACGCAATTGCGGGCAGATTCTCTCCAGGTGGATGGTTCCTCGCATATGACTGGGGATCTTGATCTCAGGGGACAAAAACTCATCAACCCCGGGGAAATAGAAATGAATCGCAAATTGATCGTCAATCTGGGCACGGATGAAAACCAGGATTTGTCAGCGGTGAATATGGTCACTGAAAAAATTCCACCCTGATGCTCCGGCTCACACTCATGAAGTCACGAAGGATATTGATTTAAAAGAACTTTTCAACGTGAAAAACTCAAAACAACAAACATGGCATGATTTGGGAGCGCATTATAACAACCTGGTTTCTTATAATGACGCCAAAAATATCTTTCTCAGCCGCAAAGAGACGTTTCCAATGGAGACGACTTTGGATATGGGAAATCACACCATTTTTAACGTGAAAGATCCCGAAGTTGCCGATCAGGGCGCAAATATGCGATATGTGGATGCCCAATCCGCGAAAAAGCTTTCGTTGGAAGGCGGGACAATGACTGGAAACCTGGATATGAACTCGCAACAAATCAACAATATTGCAACGCCAACTCTGAAGCGACAACCCACGCCAAAATCTTATGTGGATAACCAGATAGGAGGTGTGGTAGCCCACACGATGGAATTAGAAGAGAAGATCAAAAAATACGTAAATGAATCGCATATCACGTCAACCTCTCACCCAAAGGACGCATTCCGCTATCTGATGGAAGATGTGGATGAATCCAGCTCTGAACATCATATGACAGTGACTGGGATAAGTGATTTTCCAGATTCGCCGCATCATTTCAACAAGAAGGCCTATGACTTGGAAATCACAAAAGATCTTTTCAATGAATACTCTGGGAGACTTGGATTCAATATGTTCAAACTCCCAGAGGGAGAATACACCGTGTGCGTGGAATTCTTCCCCGCGTCAATGGATGGCGTGAGCGTCAACGTTGTGAGCGCCAGTCTGAATATAAATCAGCAATCAACTAAGAAGTTTTCGGGGTATTCCAGATCCATCATCCACATGCACAAATGGAGGATTTCCCCACCTGAATTTATTTTCCTGGATTTGAAATGGCGAGGCACTACCGAGTCAGCTGAAAAAGGAAATGCAAATCTGATCATATATGGCATTGCTGGTTCCCAACCTGATGTTGAAAGTAGCGTTTATGATTCCCTTTTCGTTTTCCAAGCGGGGAAGATGGTCATGGAGACTGACTTGGATTTGAATGGACACGCAGTGTTGAATTTGCCGCTTCGCCCGTCAAAACACTTCATTTTTGCAAGATTTGTGAAAGGAAAACACGGTGATTGTTTGATCTTCCCAAATGAAGAGGAAGATGAAACAAATTATTGGAAACAATTTGGATCTGACTTCCGGATTTTGAATGTCACGGTTTTCATTCTTCAACGCGGTTCCAACCCAGTGAGTGGAGCAACCATCATCATGACAAGTGTTGTTAAAGGAGATCGCATCACTCGGAAAGCAGTCAGACCTTCCACCAATTCATTTGGTTCACTGCAGTTCACCTTCAATCTCCATGTTGGGCAGGAAGAAGCTTTCTATCTGGCTCTCTCGGATGGAAATGCCATTCAAAGAGCAAAAGCGACAATTCTGATTGAAAAATGATTTTCTCCCTGAAAAATGAAGCGAGCGAAGCGAGCCGAGCGAAAACAAAGCATCTTTGCTTTCAATCACATCAACCCCGCAATTCGGGAAGAACTGGAAGAGATCAAAAAACTTTTTCGATTTTATCACAAAAGATTTTGGTGCCTGAAACGAGCGCATGGTCGATTCAAGAAAATGAATCTGCTCATGAATTTAACCTCTTCCGGTCTGGTTGCAATCGGCACGATTGCTGGGGCAGCAACAATGAATCCAATCGTGTTGGGAGTGATTTCAGGATTGGGTTTGGTCGTCAAAACCGCCAATGAAATGAAGAACCTGAAAAGCAAAATTGAGATGGCGAAATTCGCTTTCACCACCTATGAAAAAACATTGAGTGATTTGCGCTTCGCTTTGCGGGGAGGAAAATTCGACAGGGATGAATTTTTGTTTTCAATGGAAGCGATTGATGGGATTGTGATTGATTTGGGGTTGGATTTGGAAAAGTTTGAAGCTGAATGGGAGAAAAAATTTGAGGGTTGAGTTTTCATTTCTGGGGAATGAAAAATCAGGGGAAAATCACTTGAATTTCCTGATTTTATTGAATATGTCAACGTGAAATGTTCTTTCATTTTTCCTCAAAGATGCGACCATTTGAACTAGTTTTAAGGGTTGAAAATCTTTTTTCCCAATTTTTTCCTCCAGGACTATTCGGGCTTGATCTCGGTTCACCTGAAAAGCCTCTCTGCAGATGATGGAAATGATTTTGATCAAGCAAACGGTTTCACCATTGTATTGGCATTCTTTTTTCTTCCAGTCCAATTCGAGATCTTCATCCGCGAATAAATTATTCGCCATCATTCGACAAAGTTCATCAAAATCTGGAACAGCGATCTTGAATTTTTCAAACCATTCCTCATCCATTGGGAGTGAAGAAAAATCGATTTCGCAAGAAAGTTGTGAATCTTCCGCTTTTGATTCGCCGAGGAAGAATTTTTTCTTGTCCGACCTCCGGGTGATGGTTGAGTTTTTCTTTTTCAATGCATTTGTGATTGCGCAATTTGAGATTCCATATTCTTTTGCCGCTGAATTGATGGAAGTGAAATTTTTGTTTTTTTTCCCATCGGAGATTGAAAAATGCGTTGGTGCTGGCTTCGACATTTTCTTTGGAGAAAAAAAGGAAATAAAAAATTAAAATCCCATTTTATCTGGATAAACTGTGATGTTATCCAATCATTTCTCCAATTTAGTCAACTGTGTTTTAGATGAAATGGGCAGAAAGTTTTCTTGAATTGTCAATTCATGCTGATTTTCAGCGAAAGATTTTCAAACCCCGGAGAGATTTTCAATCCCCGGAGGATTTTCATCCCAAAATCCGTTTTTGGGGGGTGATTTTTCATCACAAAATCTGTTTGGGGAGATTTTTCATCCCCCGGACATCCCTTCATTTATAAAATTTGGGAAAAAAATTTGGAAAAAAAATTTCCTCCAAATAATATGGGAGGAATTCTCCGGAGGAAATTTCATTCCAAAATCAGTTTCCGGAACAATGCTGAATTCAGCAAAATTTGAAAATCATTCCCCTGAGTGGGTTTTTCAAAATTCATCCGGCGAATTCAGGGGAAAATGACAAATTCAGGGGACAAAATGACAAATTCAGGGGGGAAAATGACAAAATTCAGGGGACAAAATAAAACTTTCCTGAATTTTTGAGTTCATTTTCGCGGGAAAAAGAACTCCAAAAAGTTGACTTCCCCCATCACGTGGGTGGGGAAGCTGAAAACTATTTTCTGGAAGAATTTTGGTTTTTGTTTTGATTGAAAACCTATTTTAAATCCTAAAACTCAAATTTCGCCAAACCAACACGTCTTTATGGGGTTTTTTGCCATTTTCTCCTGAGTTCAGCAGAAAAGCAGGGCACAGAGGGCAGTTTTTTCCCCACAATGACTCAAAATAGACCCTGGATTGCAAAAATTCTCCCCTTGACAACTTTCCCCAAATTTTGTGTGAATTTTGAGGTCAAATTCTGCTCCGGGGAAAAAGATTCATGTCATTCCCAGATTTTCAAAGTCATTTCCCCCAGGAAATGAATTTGCAATTTCAAATTCAAAATTCAAATTCGTTTTTTCTGGAGCAGATATTTTTTCCAGAAATCAAATTCAAATTCAAAATTCAAATTCGTTTTTCTGGAGCAGATATTTTTTCCAGAAATCAAATTCAAATTCAAAATTCAAATTCGTTTTTCTGGAGCAGATATTTTTTCCAGAAATCAAATTCAAATTCAAAATTCAAATTCGTTTTTCTGGAGCAGATATTTTTTCCAGAAATCAAATTCAAAATTCAAATTCGTTTTTCTGGAACAGATATTTTTTCCAGAATTCAAATTCATTTTTCTGGAACAGATATTTTTTCCAGAATTCAAATTCAAAATTCAAAATTCATTTTTCTGGAACAGATATTTTTTCCAGAAATCAAAATTCAAAATACATTTTTCTGGAACAGATATTTTTTCCAGAATTCAAATTCATTTTTTCTGGAACAGATATTTTTTCCAGAATTCAAATTCATTTTTCTGGAACAGATATTTTTTCCAGAATTCAAATTCAAAATTCAAAATTCATTTTTCTGGAACAGATATTTTTTTCCAGAATTCAAATTCATTTTTCTGGAACAGATATTTTTTCCAGAATTCAAAATTCATTTTTCTGGAACAGATATTTTTTCCAGAATTCAAATTCGTTTTTCTGGAACAGATATTTTTTCCAGAATTCAAATTCATTTTTCTGGAACAGATATTTTTTCCAGAATTCAAATTCATTTTTCTGGAACAGATATTTTTTCCAGAATTCAAATTCATTTTTCTGGAGCAGATATTTTTTCCAGAATTCAAATTCATTTTTCTGGAGCAGATATTTTTTCCAGAATTCAAATTCATTTTTCTGGAGCAGATATTTTTTCCAGAATTCAAAATTCAAAATTCATTTTTCTGGAACAGATATTTTTTCCAGAATTCAAAATTCAAAATTCATTTTTCTGGAACAGATATTTTTTCCAGAATTCAAAATTCAAAATTCATTTTTCTGGAACAGATATTTTTTCCAGAATTCAAATTCATTTTTCCAGAATTCAAATTCGTTTTTCTGGAACAGATATTTTTTCCAGAATTCAAAATTCATTTTTCTGGAACAGATATTTTTTCCAGAATTCAAATTCATTTTTCTGGAACAGATATTTTTTCCAGAATTCAAATTCATTTTTCTGGAACAGATATTTTTTCCAGAATTCAAATTCATTTTCAAATTCATTTTCAAAATCATTTTCCGGAGCAAATGTGCGTGGAAAATCTGCCTAAATGAACTGAAAAAAATCTGGGGCAAAATCAGGCCTGTCACACGTGGCAAATCTGAAAAAATCAGGAAAAAAGGTTCTGCCCAAATTCACTGAAAAATCACAAAAATATTTTCCAGAATCAGATTCTGAAAAATAATTTGGAGTTTCCTCCAGATCTCAGCGAGATCAAACTTCATCATCCTCATTCTTGTCCTCAAACTCATCGAATTCCGAGGCAGCCTGCACTATTTCCTCCACCAAAACTTCGTCCACAATGCATGTGATCGCTTTCACATTTCCGCAGAAAAGATGTTTGATCGAAAAAACGACTTGCCCGCGGAGAGGACAGCCAATGAGTTCTTTTTGCTTCAAGATGGGTTTCTTTTTCCCATCCGCGCACAGCTCCCAAAATCTGCAGGAGAAATCCGTTGTGGGAATTTTGGAGGGATAGATTTTTGCGTAAATCTTTTCCTGCTCGGATTTGTCAGTTTTCACGAGAATGAAATCTCCCTCCTGAAATCGAGCAAAAGACGGGGAAATCTCTTTGATTGCCTGCTTCTTTTTCATCGCAGCAGAGTTGAAATGTTTTTCCAGATTGTTGAAGAAACTAATGAACTCGCTCGGAATATTGATGCCCATAGAAAACGATTCACCCTCATGAAGGAAAATCTTGAATTTGGTTTGGAGTTTCACTTTGAACCGTGAGTCCATGTGGAGGCAGGGGAGAAGGCAGAAATTAATTTTTCCAGAAGATTTCTTACAGGGGTCTCCGAGAGAGCAGTCGGGGATAGATATTTTCTCGGGATTCATTTTTTGGGAGGAGATAAAAAAATGAATTAAATCGCGAAAATCCATATTTCCATGAACTTGCGATCCTCTTCCAGTCGGACTGGGAGAAAACCAGTGGCCATATCAACCGCTTTTTGAAAGTTTTTTTCTACGTCACACGCTTTTCCCCAGTCCGTTTCCTCTTTGATTTTTTCAGCCTTTTTCGGAGGAGTGGATTTATTTTCACTTGACATTTTTTCTCCAATGAAGAAAAAATTCAAAACGTATTTTGCAAATCCACAAGGGCGTCGTTCATCTCAGCCTGGCAGAGGTTATGATGTTTATAAAGCCCTTTTTTGGGGTGCGCGTGCATCGCCGTTTCCAATGCAGCTTTCTTTTTCATGAGATAGATGAATTCTTGCAATCTGGGAGAAACCCAAGTGACTTCGTGCGATTTTTCCCCTGAATCCAGAAAATGAGTTTTTTTCTTGCAGAGTTGATTGAAAAAAACTGTGCGTGATAACCCAAATCGTTCCCGAATTTCCTCTGCGGTGAAAAAATCTTCCCCATCAATCTGGATGAATGGTGTGTCTTCTTCCTCCTGAATCCAGAACACTTTTTGATCGGTTCTTCTGGTATATTTAGTGTTGCCCGATTTGAGAACTCGCAAAATCGTTTTGGAGGGAAGCCCCGTTTTTTCGCTGGCTTCTTTGAATGTGAAAAAAGTTTGCTTTTCTTGTCCTTCCCCTCCGGGGTTCGCTTCGCTCACTTCCTGAATTGAAAACTTCATTTTGAATGGGGAAAAAAAGGTTTTTTTCTCCATTAAAAATGTCTTTAGCTGCATGGCAATCATTTGCGCGATCGACAAATTTGCGAGGTTGGTCGCGATTGAAGAAAAATGACTTAATGAAATTTTTAGTTGAAAATCTTTGGCAAGGAGGGGGAAAAAATCAGCCAAAAACTCGAAAAAGACGAGCCAACCTAGATGACGAAAATCCAGAAATTGATGTGCCTTTTTTGATTCCGGAAAGAAGAATTGTTCCCCCCAGAGTCATTCCCAGAGCGATTGAAGAAAATGTAGATACGGTTATCGATTGGACAAATTGGTTGGAAAGTGTGGATGACGCGGATGTTCGGAGAAGAGCCAATCCCGCAGTGGAAAGATTGAAAGAACAAGTCAGAAGATTGTGGGAACAGAGATTAGCCGTGGAAGAAGGGCAATCCGCTTTGCGAGGATTCGCGAGACAATTTTTTATTCAAGGAGATGATTCCATTTCTCCCCAAGATTTTTTCCGGAAAGCAAGATGGTTGGTTCTCAGGCTCCTGCGAGAAAATCCACAAACAAGAGTGAAATGCGTTTTGAATGTGGAAATGTCCCAAACAAATTTGGCTTCTGGGGAGGAAGTGATTGAAAATCCATTTTTCCATTCCCGGCAGAAAAGGAATTTGGGGAACAACCCAGAGATTCTGGATGAAATGGAAAGAGAAATGATTGAGAATCTGGAAAACTTCAATCGCAGGGGATCCAATTGGATGTTTGAAAGAGTTTTGCGTTTGGAAATTCATTTTGTGCGCTGGAACCCCCTGCGAGGATCTGGGTGGATTGAACTGCCTGCTGATTTGGCAAACAAGAAAGCCGTGATCAACATGCAAAATGAAGACGAGATGTGTTTTAAATGGTGCTTGGGCAGAGCCGCAAATATGGTCAAAGTTCATCCGGAAAGAATCACACCGACTTTGCGAGAACAAACGGAAGAGATGAATTGGGATGGTTGTGAATTTCCCATGGCCGTGGAAAAAATCAAGTTTTTTGAGGCCAGAAATCCTGACATTTCAGTGAACGTTTTTGGCTGGAATGGATTTGTTTTTCCCCTGAGAATCACCAAGGAAGAAAGGGGACTTCGTGTGGATTTGATTCTGCTGACAGAAGAATTCAAAACGCACTTCTGTCTGGTGAAAAATTTCTCCCGCTTGGCAAGCTCTCAAGTTTCGCGAAATGGGCATGAAAGATTTTTCTGCAAAAGATGCCTCAATTCATTTCCCAGAGTGGAAAGTCTGGAGAAACACAAAACCATTTGCGGAGATTTTGAAGCCGCGAGAATTGAACTTCCAGGAGGAACTTGTTCCTTCAAAAACTTCCCAAAAAGGATGCATCTGCCTGTTGTTGGATATGCAGATTTTGAGTCAATTTTGAAACCGCTGGGGGGAACTCAAAAAACCCACGAGCATATTCCCTGCGGATTTGCGTTTCATCTCGTTTCCCCGTTTTTGCAAATGGAGCCTGTGTTGAAAAGAGCTGCAAATGAAAATGAAGAACTCCCCAAAGATTTCATTCGGGAATTGATTTCCCGAGTGAGAGAAGCTCACTTGAATTTGCCGAAAAAGGAAATGATTCCCCTGACCAACCAAGAATGGAAATCATTTCGAGAAGCGGAAGTGTGCTGGCTGTGTCGAGAAGAATTTGGAGAAAAAAGTCTGTCCAAGGTGAGGGATCACTGTCACTTTTCAGGAAAATTCAGGGGAGCAGCGCATCAATCTTGCAACCTGAAGTTTCAAAGGCCAAAATTCACCCCTGTGTTTTTTCACAATCTGGCAAACTATGACGCTCATCTTTTTGTGCGAGCTTTGGGGACAATGGATGAAGTTTTGAGCGTGACATGCATCCCCAACAACGAGGAGAAATATATTTCCTTTTCCCTGAAATTCGAGTTGAAAAAAGAATGGAATGAGGAGAAAGGGAAAGAATTTTCAGTGAAACATGAAATTCGATTTCTGGATTCCTTCAAATTCACGCTGGAAGGATTGGAATCGCTGGCAAAAAATCTCCCCAAAGAAGAATTGAAAGAAATCACCAGATTTTTTGGTGAGAAAAGTGATTTGATGCGGCGAAAAGGAGTTTATCCCTATGAATTCATGGATGGGTTTGATAAGTTTGAGAAAAAACTGCCAAAGAAAGCCGCTTTTTTCTCCAGATTGAATCAGGAAAAAATCTCAGATGAAGATTTTGCCCATGCCCAGCGAGTCTGGGAAGAATTTGAAGTGAAAAATATGGGCGAATTTCACGATCTTTATCTGAAAACGGATGTGCTGCTGCTTGCAGATGTCATGGAAAGTTTCAGAAAACTTTGCGAAGAAAACTATGAACTGGATCCCGCGCACTATTTTACCACCCCTGGGTTGGCTTGGGATGCAATGCTAAAAGTGACCGGAGTGAAGTTGGAACTTCTAGATGATGTGGAACAGTTGTTGATGTTTGAAAAAGGAATCAGGGGAGGAAACGCAAATGCATTCAAGCGATTTGCGAAAGCAAACAACCAATATATGAAAAATTTCAATCCAAAAGATCCATCTCGTTTCCTGGTTTATTTGGACGCCAACAACCTTTATGGATGGGCCATGTCGCAGCCTCTTCCAGTTGGGAAATTCCAATGGATGAGCGAAGAAGATTTGCAAAACTGGGAAAAGTTTGTGAAAGAAGAAGGTCAAGGTTGCATTCTGGAAGTTGATCTCATTTATCCCCCAGAATTGCATGACGAGCATAATGATTTTCCCCTGGCTCCGGAAAAACTGGCGCTGGGTGGGATTGAAAAACTCACGCAAAATCTGAGGGACAAAGAAGGCATGGTTTTGCACGGTCGCAATCTGGCGTTTTATCTTTCCGCCGGAATGAAGTTGAAAAAGATCAGGCGAGGAATCAAATTCGAAGAAGCAAATTTCATGAAATGTTATATTGACAAAAACACTGCCCTGAGATCCAAGGGAAAAACGAAATTTGAAAAAGATTTCTTCAAACTCATGAACAACTCAGTCTTTGGGAAAACCATGGAAAACCTGAGAAACCGAGTCACGATTGAACTGGTGAAAGATGCGGAAAGGGCAGAAAAGCTGGTGAATAAATGCAACTTCGCCGATGTGAAAATTTTCGATGAGTTTCTGATTGCAGTCAAGATGAGAAAAACGCGAGTGGTCATGTCAAAACCCATCTTTGTTGGGATGTCAATCTTGGATTTGTCCAAACTTTTAATGTATGATTTTCACTATGAATATGTGAAGAAAAAGTGGGAAAATGTTTCTCTCCTGTATACCGACACAGATTCTTTGGTGCTGGACATTGAAACGGAAGATTTCTTTGCTGACATTGCGGGGGATGTGGCAGAATGGTTTGACACAAATGATTTTTCCCCAGAGCATCCAGCAGTGTTGAATGGAATGCCAATCGTGCCGGGGAACAAGAAAAAGATTGGGTTGATGAAAGATGAATGCGGGGGTGCCATTTTGACAGAATTTGTCGCCCTGAGACCGAAACTGTATTCTCTCCTGATGGAGAAGAATGCAGAAACCACGGAGGAACAAAAGGCAAAAACCACGGAGGAACAAAAGGCAAAAGGAGTGAAAAAATGCATGATCAGGAAGAGTTTGAGACATGCAAACTTTGTGAAATGTTTGAGGACAAAACAAAAGCAACTCAGGAGGCAAACTATTTTTCGCAGCAGAGGGCACCATTTATTCACGGAAAACATGACCAAAATTGCGTTGAGTGCGGAAGATGACAAAAGAGTGATTTTGGGAAATGGAATTGATACGCTGGCGTTGGGGCATTGGAGACTGGGGGAAATATTCCCCCAAAATGAGCATGAAATTTTGGAAAATGAAACTGATCTAGCGTTGGGGCATTGGAGAATGGAAGAAATATTCTCCCCAAATGAGCGTGAGATTTTGGAAAATGGTTAATTTTCCTCTGTGAAAATTCAGCGGAGAAATCTTGAAATTGGCCAATTTCAAGATTTTGTCTTGTGTTAATTTGGGCGTTAGTAGGTGGTAAAGAGAGTTCTGAGACAGCCTCAAATTCCCCTGAATTTCACACAAATATTTCAGACCCAACAAATCTTAAAAATTCAACAATTTCTGTCAGTTTTCACACAACTCACAAATTTATCAAATCTGCTCAAACTCATCAGAATTGCGTGGTATCTGTTGAATTGAACTGATGAAAAATAATTTGTTATTTGTTGAAATCTGCAGGAAATATTTGTGTGAAATTCAGGGGAATTTGAGGGGGTCTCAGAACTCTCTTTTACCACCTACTAGTCTAGCGACTGTTACGTTTAAGCCTAGCTTTTTCAGCTGCATGTAGAAGGTAAGTCTTCTAAAAACCTATTAAGAAAAATTTAATACAGTGCACCAAGGATATAGATAAGTACAGTTTTAAGGGGTTGCAACGGTTAAATTCCTCTTCATAAATATTTCAATACTATTTATCTTTTGAATTAAGAGTAAACTAAATAGGTATTGAGTCCATCCATTTGAATTAATGATTTCAACTGATTTTTAAAGGCCTTAATTATTATATTGTCTACGAACTTCTCATTGCGTTAAAACCACACGGCTAGGCCTTGCACGCTCAGCTTATTACAAGTGCACGACTCATCGTCGTACATTTTTATCCAATTGAATTCCGGTTATGCAAAAATTGATTAAACTCGAACCCTTCGTAGAACTCGAAGTTTACGCTAACTGTTACAAAAATCGATTACATTGAAATGGCATTATTTGGCAAGAGAATAGACCAAAATCTTGTAAAATTTTAAACTTTCCCGGAAATTTCTTTCACAGTGTGGCGCGTATAAGCAACTGATCTTGAAAATCCACCGGCATAAAGCCATCCGAGCCAAATGAACAAGCATTTGAGAATGCAATGAAATTCATCGGAACTTGAATATAAAATTTGAACTCATTTGAGTCAGAACAGCGAATTGATAATAATTATGTTTCGTTTCTTGATAGATCATGGCAGGTAGGTTCAGTAGTAATGATACCTCGAGTTGGACTTCGAGTTCGAGTTCGAGTTGGAGTTCGAGTTGGACTTCGACGAGTTGGACTTCGAGTTGGATTTCGAGTTAGTAGGAAAAAAAAAATCGAGAAAAATTAAAAAAACAAAAGAAAACAGCATTTAACTAGATTGTCACCACAGTGTTTTAATAATGGGAAAAGATTCACAAAAGATTCCATCTTGGATATCAACACTCACTACAAGCCGACCGAGACCTTTCAGTACAGACACATCGTCTCACGCCTGACCCACCAGGCGTAAAATATGGATTCATTAAAGGCGAAAGCAATAAGATTGCTTAGAACTAACTCTTCATAAAAAAGAAAACATTTGAAGAGAGCGTTTTAAGATTCAAACAACGTCTCAAATCACGGGGTTACCCAGAAAACATCAAGGTGTCTTTGCCTCTAGACAATCGGCACTTACACAAAAGAAAAAAGGTCACGAGAGGATACTGCCTTTTGTCACAACGTACCATCTGGCAGCATAGGTAGCCTAAGCTCAAGTGATAAACGTCGTGGTAAATGGCGTAATAGCGAAATTATAAGGATTTGTATTGGGAAAATTCACTTCGAGCTTGAGCGTAAAATTAGGAACGATATTTGAATAAAACTGGTTCATCTGAACTTCTTTGTGTGTTTACTTGTGTCTCAGTGAGTGGTTTTGCGGTCGATTCGCGATTCCAGCGATTTTTATTTCAACTGTTTCAGTCCTCCCTCGGCTCATCGAGCCGATCGGATCCACCGAAGGAAATCGGCGGTAAAATCGCTCCAACGCCTCCAGTCGCCTCGAAATTCTACTTAGACCATAGTCGATAGTTCTGCTTTCCATTCGTTATCTTCATCAGAGTCGCACATTACATTGAGAGAGAATTAAAGGTCGCTAATCTCTGCAAACTTTCCCGTTTTGAGCCATCAGAAACGGCTTTATTCATACTTCGCGTTCATCCGTTCAGTAGCCGTGCGGTTTTGCCGTTCGAACGGCATATATATTAGCAAAGTTAATCCAATGGCAAAATAGATCAAGTCGCTCATCTGTTCACTATCTAAAGTACATGCAATTAACGAGATATCTCCAAACAAGTCTTCTTCTGCAATAAGCTTTACTCGCAGCACTTCACTTTCCAATGGAAACTACTAGTTTATCTTGTACAGGATTTTACTGATCCAGATCCGCGCGGCCAAATTTCTTGCCTACCGGTAGGCAAGATATTTGGCCGCGCGAACAACGTCTGTGAAATTTGCCGACTTTGCGGAGCTATATCTCCATTATTTTAAAAGATATCGCTTTTAAACTCGGCCATTTTACTAACTTTGAGACGCTTTTCCCAGCAGTGTCGTTGGATTGTTGCTATCAGGCCCATATAAAATTTTGGAAAAACCGTGATAAGGTCTATTCTGAAAACGTCTTGCGATACATGTTTGTAACCGCAAACAGGAAATTGTATTACTTACTCAAACTATCATCACCTGATCACCGGAGTGTCCGTGATAAAGAGGTTAAGGGTAAGTTTATATTAATTTGCTCTCTGGGACCGAATTTAGTGTCCGTTGTCCGTATTAGAGAGGGTCCGTATTATAGAGGTCTTTTTTAAAGAAAATATGTGAGAATTTTGTCGGGACACAGGAAACTGTCCGTAATAGAGAGGTATCCGTATTAGAGAGGTGTCCGTAAGGAGACTGTCGATTTTTATCGATTATAGTTTTTCATATTTCGAAATCCAACTCGAAGTCCAACTCGAACTCGAACTCGAACTCGATATCCAACTCGACGTTTCGGGATTCCCATACTGGGACGTTCATACTTGCATTGCGTGAGAGCTCTAGAATAATTCAGGAAATAACGCTTTTCCACTTATGCTGATAAGCGTTCATGTTTAAAATTCTAAGCCGCCACCCGCGTACTAGAACAAACGCAAATTTTGCTCTGCCATATCGCTCATATTAAAACACAAACTTTCCCGTCCCATTTAACTTTCTTAAAACGTCGCCATTCGTAAAAATACACCGTGAAATTCTCAAACTGCGTTTGCCAAAAAACGCATTTGACCTATTTTTGGCTTTACGATAAATGATTGAAGCTGATAGGTAACGTGAGATATCGAAACTTTATAAGAAGAACTTAATGCCTTTGCGGTAACGTAATGTGAGATATGACAAGTTCATCACATGTTCTGACATCCCAATACCCTAGGGAAATTAACAATAGGTCCGGGGGTGCTCCCCAAACATTTTAGTGGCAGTGTGTGACGCCCTTCTTGAAATCCTAACCGCTTTAACCAACCATATCATCAATGCCCTAATATAGCTTCTATAAAGAAGGAACAAGAAACCCCCCCGGACAAAAGTCCACAAAATTTTGTTAACAACTTTTGTCCCTTTTTAGTACTCCACTTCGAAATCTCGCTTAATGCGCAAGCGCATTAACGAGATAAAAAGTCTGTTTACCAACTTAAAAGTTGTCCCAGTCTAAACCGCTACCGATCTGAGTCGTTATTGGTTAATTTGCCCAAATATGGAAACATGATGACGAATTACGCTAAAAAAAAATGCGACATTCGGGGAGCTCGTGCACGTGCACGTGCACGTGGCGGGCAAATCTTTCCTCGTCCGCAATATAATTTCCACAATTCTAATGTTCAAATCCATAACCATTTCGGCTAGTCCCGGATTAAAATCTATTTTTGAAGGAAACTACTTTTGAAAGAAACATTCTTCTCGATCTCGCCGCTTTGTTAGCATTTACTCGCTTTCGATTTGCGAAGCGGTCATGTGACACTTGTTCACTGACGTGACAGTCGTGTATTTTTTTGGAGCAGAAATATATATTTTTTCCAAATTCCGGTTATTTGAGTGTTTGAAAATTTACTGAAACAGTTATTCATCTCGGCCTCGCCGAATATGAGCTGATATATAACCAACTCGGCGCGGCGCCTCGTTGGTTATATATATCAGCTCATATTCGGCTCGTCCTTGATGAATAACTGTTAAATATCATCTACTTTTTGTATACTGTTATTTTTAAATGAAATATAATAGTACACTCATTCCACCGACCGTGTGCATGAAATTTTCGTGAAATCTAATTTTCGCGAATTTCGCAGGCTTCCAGCGATCCTCGAAAATGAGCACCCGTGAAAATAACTCTAGAGAGAAAAAAATTATCGTAAAAATTTACTCGGTTTATTCGGATCAATGATTTTCCTTGCATACTCGTCTGCTTCTAATAAAGAGTCTGTGATAGCTCTAGACAAGGAGACCATCTCCTGCCCAAAAACAATCATACGGGTACATGGGAACTGTTCGGTTTATACAAATGGTCGTCCGAAGGGACATGAGTATCGAAAAAATACTAGAAGAGTTGCTGTTCATGATGTCGAAATCGAGCAGTCATTTCGAGTTATGTACGTGAAATAACGGAAAGGAGCTTCCCGAGATTCACAAAAAAATGTTTCCCAACGGTAAAGTCTGAAATTCTTATTCGCGAAAATTTCTTTCCGTGAAACGCAAAAAATTGACAATCTGCGAAATTAAGTTCCCGCGAAAATTTCATGCTAGATGGTATTGTTCTCCTATCATCTAATTTTGTATACCAACTGTTACTTTAAAAAGGTAACAAGTTTAGGCCACGTATTCTCTTTTGCCCCGTTACATGTATGTAATCACTTCATAACATTTTGTTATGTTACGTGTTGTTTTGTAAATGTATATACAACTATTTCAATAAACGTTGTCTTAAAATTGTGCATTGGTACATTCCAAGACCATAAGGCATTGTGGGTCGACATGCAGAATATATTTCAAACAACTCTTCACCAGGAGCCGATTGTCTTCACAGGACAATATGCCGGCTCCATGTTGAAGCCTACACGTCAAGCGATACGGATTTAGGCAAGGTTGACCCACAATTGAATTCCATCGAAGGCAGCTCGAACTCGATGAACTATAAACGGTACGCGTTTTGCTTTTAAATATAAACTAATGTAGATTTGAACATTTTTTCGAAAGAAGATTGTGTTGTCCATTTTTGTGTTTGTTCATTCATTACATAGATTGAAAAGCGATTTTATGTAAACAAAACAAGACTTGGATTTTATAGTACAGTTCTATCTTCACTCGCATCACCCTATGCGAATACGTTTGTGTATTTTTGCAATTTTGATTTTCAAATCAGTTTCTTTGGGAATTTTTGACAAGCAACAAATGTATTTTATTCGGAAAGTAGGTAGTACTAGTTATTCTAGACGAAGAAAAAGTTTTTCTCCGATATTTTCAAGATAATTTAAGATTAGCAAATGCCGTTTTCAGTAGCTGTTCGTTTATCCATAAGACACATTTTGGTAAAGTTTGGCGACAACCGGTCGCTATGGTAACGAGATATGACGTCATAAGTAACATGTTGTCAACCCATTTTTGAAGAAAAATGGGCGTTTTTCACCTTTTACAGAGAAAAAACATATAAAATGCTACCAAAAGCATCAAAATGTTTAATGTTATGTTATTTGCACGGACCCCCAGCAGCGCCACAACCCATAATATTTACCTAATCTTGTAGAACACATCGCGGGCTATCTATTAGAGGTAAAATATTTCCGAAATATTGCAATATCGCAAAAACCCAAGGAGGAGAGGGGTTGCAACAACCCCCCCCCCCCCCCCCCCCCCCCTTGTACCACGATTGGGGTGTAAGTTTGCGTGGACGTCCGAGGGTTAACAAGGCGCTCTTAGAACAGGAACAGCACCAAAACCATCATTATCGCTGATTTAGATATAGAATCTGACTTGAACTTAATTACGAGACTATGTATTAGTCCTTACTAGCTATTTTCTATTATTTTCCAACACCTACTTGACGGTTTTCAAAGGTATTATGAAGCTCAGTGACACATCAGCGATGGTTATTCATTCCCTATGACTTAACCATTAAAAGTTAACGTTTAAAAACGAATAATAGAATAGCTAAGCACTGGCGCATATTCCTTTCCGCAAACGTCAAAACAACTCTTGATAGTCGACTCTGAATCACTCTGTGATTTCAACCTCGCGAATGACAACGGTCGCCGGCTGTACCGTCCTTGCGTGACTTAAACGACTTCCGCTCAAATTAGTCACGTGTTATGAACCCTTTGTGCAAATTCTCAACACAATGTAGGTCTAAACATCAGCAGTCAAAATAACATTTTCCTTTGGAAGGTTTATTAGATATCTCGCATTTATTTATTAAGATCTTTAGACTGGCTGTCCAGTCTCGATGAGATGTATTGTGTTGGAACAGTGAGAATACCTACACAATTCCGTGTTTTCATCGCACTGTTGCTATTTCCGTATGCAGGTATGTATGACTTGTATTGCTCGAAGATTTAACAAAATGGGAACATGCATACAATTTGCTTGTTGTTACACTGGATGGCGTTGTATTAAGGGATTGTTTCCAGTTGCGCTACTAATTAATTGCGCTTCTGAATTAACTCTAGTTCGAAAAATGTTCAGCATGCAGAAGAAAGTTGAACGTTAGGCAGTATGTATGACAGATATTCGACGCTTGAGCTACCCTATTTAATATTCTTTGCACAGTAATACGCAAAATTTTTATTATTACTACAGAACCTGCAACGGTAAGCTGCACATACTCGAATGTAATGCCGGCCTGAATTAACGCCTCGTGACATTGGTCTGAAAGGCACTTTCCTTGGGTTGTTCTCCGTATGCATGACTTTTTTTATAATTCGAGGACTGAAACAAATTGGGAACATGCGATTTGTTTGTTGTGACACTAGACGGCGTGCTAAAGTTTGTTTTCCTTTCCCTTAACTAAAGAAACATAATTAACATTGTTCTTACTTTTGTTTTCAAAACTGATGTTCATCTTGCACGTTCGCAATCGATATTTAAGTAACCATGGATTACAGTGAGAAGTTAATACAGGTTAATAAAAACCTTTTACTGACTTCTTATCTGCAGGCCATTTTACAGCAGTGACAGTAAAAAGCTAGTCGACATGAAGACTCTATGATCTAACTATTAAAGGTTTACGTTTTGCAATGAAGAAAGTAATGAATAGTCGAGCACTAGCGTATATTAATTTTTTGAACGTCAAAACAACTCTCGATGGTCGACTCCAATTTACTCTGCGATTGCAACATCACGAATAAACGGAATAATCACAAGACAACGCTGAACCATCCTCAAGATGATAATTGCGTGACTTAAACTTTTTCCGCACAGATTAGTCATGTAGGTCACGTATCATGAACCGTTTGTCCAAATTTACATAACACATCAGCACATCTAAAGCATCAACAGTCAAACTACCATTTTCTTTCGGAAGGTTTGTTTGATATCTTGCATTTATTTTTATTAAGGCCTTTATACTGGCTGTCCAGCCTCGATGTAAATAGCTACATCAACTATTAACGGTGCTGTATTTTTATCACACTGTTGCTGCTTCCGTTTGCAGGTAGTTATGACTTTTGGTTTGTAGTTACACTGGATAGCGTAGTAAGAATTGTTTCCAGTTGCGCCATAAATAATATAGGTTTTAAATGAACTTCAGTTGAGAAATGTTCGCCAAGCAGAAGAAAGTGAAACGTTAGGCAGTTTCGACTGTATCAGGCGCAATGTCGTGCCCTGGGCCGGTTTTCCATCAATGCCGTTTGATACGCGCATGGTGATCATACACATTTGCTTCTGGAATGATAAATCGGGGAATAATCACCATGTGCGAAAGACAGCGTCCCCTTTTCATTGGTTTTCCATATTTTTCCATATTTTTTCAACTTCTTTTCAACTTCTTCAAACAACTTTTTTCAATTTTTAACGTCGTTATAGAAACAAGCCGATCTGCTTTGTCTTTTATTAACCATCCACACAGTGCCTTTCGTTTTTCAAAAGACCGAATCCCTCGAGCAATTAGCGAAAATAACTTGAACGAGACGTTATTTTGAGTCATTATTTAACATCAAGGTGTTAAAATTTCACTCAAAACAGACGACTTCATTAGTTTTATAGCGTACATGTACTTAAAAAAACGATTTGTATTTGACCTTGTACCCAAAAAACAAAATTTTATGCCAATCACATTAAAATCAACAACAAAATGTAATACAAAATACTGGAAAATAAAATTCATTTTGCACAGTAGCCGAAAGAAAAAAACAGAAAACCACTTATACGCTACTGCAGTTGCATTATTGCAGCATTAAGGTTACCGTATACCTTCGGGGGTGTCTCCAGTATAACAGCTCTAGCGCCGTAAGATTTCGCTTAATAGCAGAGCTCTTGCCTGGCCGAAGGCCAGGCTGCGCAGCCCCATACTCATAGAACCATAAGAGAACCATAGAACCCATGGCCGTCATTTTTCATGGTCATGGCTAGCGGAATGTTTCGCGGGCGCGTTGTCACACCGCCGCCGACGCCGACGCCAACGCCGCCGTCGCTTAGGGTTAACTCGCGGGCGCGTAGACCGTCGCAAAACATGCGCGTATGACGCCACACCGGGATCTTTGCAATTTTCACGTCACCTGGGAAAACACTGCTGTGTTTTAGCGGGGAAAACCGTTTAAATTAAAGTCGTTATTCTCCTTCGCGGTTTGCTACTCAAGACAGGGATACTAATTATGGGATACTCAGAAGCCGCTATAGTGGAAATAGAAGAGCTTTCAGAGATAAAATCTTGCTTCGAGGATGGGAGCAATGCGGGAAGATGTTTGTCACTTCGGGTTTCAGAACTGAAGAAGCGGAGATTTAAACAATTTCCGAGGAGTGGATGGACTTAAAGGTTAAACAAAATACATTTTATTTTTCGATGGGAATTTATGTTGATATCAATCTGTGATTGACTTTTTTGTGTTCTCGCTAGTTTTCGGGAGAATTGTTTATAACGCGCTCAATTAAATTCAGTTGTTTTGATTTCTTTCATCGGAGACATCTCGGCCTCGAATCATGAGCTCTTAATGGTTCGCGTTTTGCTTTTAAACATAAACTTATGGAGATTTGAATAACATTTTTCGAAAGAAGATTGTGTTGTCCATTTTTATGTGTTTGTTCATTCATTACATAGATTGAAAAGCGATTTTATGTAAACAAAACAAGACTTAGATTTTCTGTCTTCACTCGCGTCGCCTCATGTTATGCAAACATGTTTGTGTATTTTTGCAATTTTGATTTCCAAATCAGTTTCTTGGGCAATTTTTGACAAACGAAAACTGTATTTTATTCGGAAAGTAGTCGTACTAGTTATTCTAGACAGAGAAAAGTTGTTTTTGTGAACTTTTCTACGGTCTAAATGTACTGTGTAGACTGTCGGGTAATACTGTTTTTTTTTTAGAATTGCTAAAATTGAAAATAGCCCGGTCGTCAATCTTAATTCTTGTGCTTCCGACCTTTCACCTTAATTAAGGGTCACCTTAGTTAAGCTTGTTCCTTTTCTCCGGCTCATTTCGATTTTTACCGTAATTTGTACTTGCAAGAACCTGTTAATTTAACAGTCCAAACCGAATTTTTGAACAAACTTGAAAACAGATTAAGTGAGAGCGAAATTTTATCCTGCGAAGAATTTTTATCTTTGGCTGAAATTACCCACGCAATGCGTGGACTTTCTTCAGGGAAAACCCCCGGTTCAGATTTTAAATTCTGGGATCTTTTAGGCCCTATTCTGTTCGAAATTATAAATTTGGTTTGGAAAATAATTCTCTCAGTGATTCAATGTAAGGAAGCGTGATTACAAGAAAGATGATAAGAAAAACCTCAAAAATTGGTGACCCGGCCATTTCGCTACTCAATGTTCATTACAAAATTTGTTCAAAAGTTCTTACAAACAGACTTTCAAAAGTGTTACCCTCGATTATTTCAAGAAGGTCAAACTTGTTCCTTCCCAGGTAGGACGATTTTTGAGAATTTATTTCTCTTGCGTGACCCTCTAGATTATATAAATATTACCAATGAAACTGGTATCTTGCTGAATATCTACATTATACTGTCAAGCAAATATGAAAATTATAGTTAATAGTTTTTTGACTAAAGAAATTCCACTCGAGTGGGGGGTGAGGCAGGGAGATTCCCGGTCTCCACTTTAGTACATTTTATGCTTAGACGTTTTGGCTACCAGTATAAGAAAGGATGATACTATTGAAGGTTTTCTCCTTCCAGAAGCTCGAGGAAAGCGTTTTAAAATTCGCCAATATGTGGATAACTCCACATGTTTTGTAAATGACATTTTTTCTTTAGACAAATTGTTTACCTTACTTCACAAATACGAGACAGGTACAGGGACTAAATTAAATGTGGCAAAGAGTACTTAAGCCATGAAGTCCAGACACTCCTTATGACCTGACGTGGATGTCAAGAATGCGAATCTTGGGTGTCTGGTTTAGCAATGGTACTGCAAATGTGGAACCAGATAACTGTTTCCCAGGCCTTTCCAAGCTACATTAAAATTTGAACCTGTGGAAGGGTGTGGGGTGTTTTCACTCCCACCCTATCGGCACTACTCAATACTAGGTTTTTAGTTAATGTTAAGACTATTTTCTTTTACCTAATGGACTTCTGCTGTCGACGAGAATGACATGTGAGCACGCTTTTTCATTAAGACCATACTTTATGATATATGGGTTTTTCGAAATAAAGCAACTTTTCACAATAGCACCGATAACTCTCGGGCCACTGTAAGGGACATAAGGAATGACATCACAACACAGTTGCAAATTGACCGACGGGGGGGTGGGGGGGGGGTACTTTGCAATTTTTTTGGCGGGTGTGTGCTGCTGGGAACTATACTAGACCTATACTAGACCTATACTAGGCCATTTTAGCTGCATTTTGCAACCATATTCTAGACTAAACACCGAAAAATCCTACCCTATCCTAGACCTTTTCTAGACTCGCTATTTTGCAGAAACTCATTCACTATCACAGTCTAAGATACCAGGGGTCAGTGAAAATGTCATGCAGCACACCTTACCGATTATTAAATGCCATTTGCCAGTAAACCTCGTCTAGACTAAATTCTTCATGCAACTGATCAGTTTCGTAGAAAATGATACCCTATTCTAGACCAAAAATCTATGATTACTATACCCTATCCCAGACTAAACTGCCTGAAAACCATACCCTTCACAGCGGCACATACCTATATAGCTCATATATGGGAGTGCTCTCAGGATAATATTGTAAACTTTAGGGATTTGTTATTGATAAATAAAACATTTTAAAAGAAAAAAAACACTGTTGTGTTTAGCGGAGAAAACGGTTTGCAAAATCGTTTTTTCCTGCTTTTTTTTTTTCGCGGTTTGCTACTCAAGAGAGGTTTCACATTTCTCAAACAGTGAGCTTTTGTGGAATTTGTGCAGTCTAAATGTTCTGTGCAGACGGTCTCGTAATAAGCTTACTGTTTTTTAGAATTGCTAAAATTAATAGCCTGGTCATCCATCTTAATTCTAATTTTTCTTGTGCTTCCGACCTTTCTCCTAAGTTAAGCTTATCATCATCGTTTCTGTTCAGAGAGCTCCGCTGTTAGGCTAAGCCTATCTATATATATTATACCTAAAGCGAAATATCAAATTAAAGATTATAAAGCTGGCTATCTAAGTATGAAATCATTTGGTAATAAAATGAATTGTTGAATTTTTTACGACGCCTAAATTCAAATGCCCGCATCAGCTTTAAAACGCCATAAATCAAAGCGATTATTGTAATTTGCTAATTTGATTTGTTCTCGGGTTACCGGACTTGAAAAAAAAAAACAGATGTCGGCGATTTTCCATATTCAATTGCAGTGAAAAGTTACAGAATATTTTCGAAAAAGGGAGAAATAAATGGAGTGATCGCACGGAAATGGCTCTTAACGAAAAGGTTTTCGGAAATAAGAAATTCGCCGACACAGTTTTGTTGATTATATGTTAGCGTAGCTTCTGTCCAAATTTGAGGGAAATCGAACGAATTCCCGTTGAGTTGTAGCTCTTTAAAGTGTCCCCCACAAGCGAAAAATTAACTTTGAGAAAACAGCGCTTAGAAAAATATACCGCATCATAAACAAACTCCGCCCACAAACGTATTTCACTATACTTCGATAATTTTTTTGGGATAAAAGTTCATTCTGTAAACTTTATTTTCACGCCCAAAACAATGTCAATAAAATGGTCGATCTGAAGGTACTCTGTAACTTTAAATGTGGATTAGTAATATTGAACCCTCAAAATAATAACAAAAAAATACTGGAAATCACTAGAAAACCATTGTACTGTTGTGAGCCACGTTAATGTCCAATGTTATCACACGTTTCGGCTTCTTTATACTCTCTTCACCTTTTGTTCGATTAACTGAAACAAAAAAAATTGCGCTTTCTATTTCTCAACAAGAACTGTTTCGTTTGTTAAAAAAAATACTTAAAACACAACTGTTTAAATAACATGACTGCTCTTTTTCCAAAAGAAAGAAAGAAGGAAAGAAAATGATATTGATGTTTGAGTTGCCCGAGAATAGATTTCTGCTTAGAGTGAAACAATAACTTTGATAAGTTTGGCTTTTCAAAAAATCGGCGCTCTTGAACTACGAAACATTTTTAGGAAAAATAAACAAGTATAAAATGACAATAAAACAATAAACGTACGAGTAAACAATCACGTACAAACAAAACATAAAATACACGATAACTGCAACAAATCAGTATTCTTACTTATGAAACAAACGAAACGGCAAACTGATTCTTAAGGCAGAAAAACAGAAAAAAAAAATAAAGTAAAATAAAACTGAAATATAATAGTGTGGGTGGCTCCTCCTTAAATGTTATAGATCTCCATTTGGTATAGAATTTAAGGGAGCCGAAACAAATTGTGGAATTGCACACATTTTAGGCATCGTACTGATGAACATTACGAAATTTAGATGTGTTTAGAAGCAATGTTTATTTGAAGTCCCTCCCCTTGAATAGAGCCCATTATTTCGCTTTGCTAAACAAAGCTTCTTTTGGGGCTACCACTATGAATGATTACAACTGTTAAAATACATGGATATTAGTAAACGTAATCCCTTTTTATTACGTCACAATTTGGACATCCTGTATATAACTTTAAATTTCGGAAAGAGGAGGAGGTGTCATGGTTATTGCCTTTTCAATTGCAGATCAACAACCAGTATTTACATCAAAATACAATGGAAATATTGTAACAGGATCAGTTGGTAGTTCTGTAAACTTTACCTGGAGATTCTCTGGTGCAATTAGAAGAGTAAAATGGGGAACCAAGAGTTATTGGATAAACGATATTGATAGATATCTAGTGTCTCTGGATGATGGTGGAATCATCTCTTCATTACAACCTCCTCGAGACTATACTGGGCGTGTGAGTGGAAGTGGTAGCCCATCCTCGGGCCAGGCCATGTTCACCCTTACGTCTATCAGGAGAAACGATGAAAAATATTATGCCTGCATAATACAAGCGAAAACTCCGGCAGAAGATGATGAATTCGACTCTGTTTACTTGTTTGTTGAAGGTGAGTGATTAGTCACAAGTGTGCCTTGTCACATTTTGTACATTTATGTACACGTAAAAAAGAAGGGAAAACTTAACCCATTGACTCCTAGAGCTTCAGCAAAAAAACCTGCAATTTTAAGCTTGTAATGACGTTTGCCGACCACTGTGGAGGCAAATTACAAACATAGCATAGCAACATTTGTTTTAAAACAAAACTTCCCTTCATTCCTAGGTCTAGGTCTGATCTTATTGTACCTAGACTTACAATAAGATCAGACCTAGACACAAACAACCACCAAGAATCTATGGTCTACCCAAGGAACACAATACCAACACACCTCCTACCTATTGTTTCTTGTGTGAACACATTCTCTTACGAATCGCCAGATTGAAGGCGCCGTACACATTGCATTAAAGAAACCACAGAGTGACCCAGGCCTTGCCAATCGCATGTACTTAAACATCCACATAAATTGCGGACCTTAGACTTTGTTTTGAGATGCACGCACTTTCAGTACAAGGGAACGACTTATGAACAACTAGAACTCTACGAGTAGTGAAAGCGGGCTTTAAACGTACATAAGAAATTAAGAATTTGAATAGCCTGCGTAGCAGGCGCATGAAAATAAATATGGGCGCAAGAAAGAACGGGGTGCGCGAGGGAGACACGCGAGGAGAGAAGGAGCGCCTGCCCGAGGGGCCCACGAAAATCGTTTCCCGCCCCCTATCCAATTACTTGGCAGCGTTGAGTGATCTGTCAAAAATTTTGACAGAAAGCAGATCCCTTCTTAAACGAGACAATGAAAATCCTCATATTTTCTGTTGTCCGTGCAAAACAAATTTACGAATAGTTTATGGGCCGTGTATGTTGTAGTTATGTCTTATATGATGAATCTCTTCAAGCCGTCTGCGAGGGAAAATTACTGTTGCCGAAAATAGATCGAAGTCTTTATTAAATCGGGATATCTGCTGAAAAAATTGAAGAGTTTCCGACGTTGTATGCTCTCCGTGTGAAAGAAAGCTAATTAAATTATGTGACATGATTAGTTCCGTTTCCTCGGCACTTTCAGAAGATTCTAGCGAAAAAGATGCCCAATTCCCAATGTAAGGAGATTAATATAAGTATCGATGACAGGATGATCAAGAGAGTTGACCATACTAAATATCTGGGTCTTACCATTAATGCACAACTCTCCTGGTCTAAACACGTTGACGAGATAAGCAAGAAAGTCTCTTCAGCCATTGGTCCTTTGAAAAGTCTACGACCTTTTATTCCGACGGATGTTGCAGTTGAAATTTACAATGCTTTAATATTACCACATTTTGATTACTGCAGCCCTGTTTGGGATAGTATGAGTGATAAATTACAAAAATTACAAAATCGCGCTGCTAGAGTAATTACTCAATCACCTTTTGATACGAGCTCCAACCTCTTTCTTGCGATGCTAAAGTGGGAGAAGCTGTCTCTTCGTCGTAAAAGCAGAAAGCTTTAATTATGTATAAATCATTGAATGAACTTGCCCCAGACTATCTTCAATGTCTCTTCACTCAACGTCACGTTAATGATTATAACCTAAGAAATCTTGAAGGAAAGCTTTCGCTGCCCAAGCCAAATACTAATTATCTAAAACGAAGTTTTTTGCTACAGCGGGGCCTGTTTGTGGAACAATTTGCCCCAACATTTAAAAAGCGTTTGTTCTATTGGGCAATTTAAACGGGGTATTAAGAAAGTATCTGAGATATCGGATTCCCTCACGGCAGTTGTACAAGTTTTAAGTTATAATTATTATCTTAACTGATGATTCTCCGTGTTTAAATAAAGATTTACATTACACTACATTACGATGTTGGCGAGACATGTATTAAAAAGAAAATTAAATAGGAGCCGTCCTAACTCCTGGAATTTGTGACCTCTATCGAACGTTCGGCTGTCCAACGGGTTAGAAACGGCTTACCAAGCCGTTTAAAACGGGTGAAACTGAACGGCTGAACGGCTTATGAATAATGCCGAACGGATGGCCACGAAAGGTGGAACGGCTCATGAAAAATTTCGAACGGATTTTTACCTTTTACATATTACGTAAAGTTTTGAACGAACACTTCAACAGCCGTGAATCGTGAATGGTAGACGAAAAATGTACCGGTAAATTTCGTCTGCAAAGTTTAATGCAGACTATATTAAAACGAATGAATAACAAAAATAACTTGAAGAGCAAAAAACAAAAAACGAAAAAAAAAAAAAACAAGCGAACTGCAAGCGAACTCCGTTGAACTCATTGAAGCATGACTGCGACTCCTTGCCGACGTCCACGTTTGCGGGCATCGATAAAACCCGGAACACGGAACATCCCGGAACATCCCGGAACATCCGGAACATTCCAGAATTTTCCGGAACATCCCGGAACATGAACAAATAATAATTATTATTATAAAATAAAATAAATAAATAAATAAATAAATAACCAAAAGAAAGAGAAATAAAAATAAAATAATCAAACACTCTTAAGAGCCAACCCGTGAATGAGAAATCCTAACGCGTAACGCAATATTGCGGTAAGCTATGTTTTCACACTGACCCGGTTCAATATTTTTTTTAAAATTAAACATTAGGTCTTTTAAAAAACGCAAAAAGAAAAATACAGTACATCACTTTCATGATGTTCAGTCCGAAGAAGAAAGAAAGAAAGAAAAGGACAGCACGAGCGAGATTTGAACATGGGACCTTTCGGCTGTCATTCCGCGCTTTACACCATTCGGTCACCGTGATCACTGATTTAGAACGGGATAAATTTAATTACTTCAAGGCAGATACGCATCAAAACGCGTCTCGGTTGAAAAATCCTTTTAGATCGATTTTAACGTTGCATTAAAGACTCCAAATGCTAAGTTGTTGTTGTTTATATTCGTTTAGAACAATTTATTATTGTCGTCGCTGGATTCACGTTATTCTTGTTACAAAACGCATTCGTAACACAAGTTTACAGCTAATTGCAGGAGTGAGTGAGTGCTCATTTGCATATCTGTCTCCATTAGCGATAACCCGTTCATTACGCATGCGCGTATTCACGGGTTAAAAACTGGTATCATCTCTGATTTTGAAAAAATATTATACATTTAGTTGGAAGTTGGGCAGGGGAGGGGGGGAGCGGGGGAAGAGAAAGGGGGGAGGGGTGGATACAGTTCATGCCACTGTCCGCAATGAGTAAAGGCTCACCTCTTAAAACTTTTTTAAATGGGGACGTCAGGAGGGGGTCTTCTAGCCATCCCTGCCAGTTGTTCGCCATGAGTTTAATTACGTGAAGGTCATCCTGACTAGCTGGTGATGGTGAGAAGAGTTTAATCAAGCATTGGATTTTGGTGACCAGATTCACATTCACGGTAAGGTTCTATGCTGTTGAAAATCCAATATTTATCCCAACAGGGTGTAGCTGTCCGCGGTTGCTACCCTGCTATATCGGTTTCTGTCGTATTGGTGTCTCGCAAAGTCTACCTTTTTTACGTAGTGAGATCAGCGTTGCAGTTTGTCCTTTATGTTTGTTTATTTTTTCTGGCTTATTAGGTCTTTTGTAGATCCTACGTACCGTTTACAGCGTTATCGTTTGCAGTCTTTTGCAGATTTGAGTTCTATTTCGATATTTATCCGTTTATTATCCGTTTGATTGAAGGGGTTGATCGCCGCCATCTTGGTTTCGCCAGATGGGAAACCAAGATGGCGGCCCCCTCGAACTCGGCGATCGACCACTTCAAGCAGACGGGAAAAGAGGAGACTGTGAGCAGTCTTGGTAAGTTTCTTATTTATTTCATTGTTCATTTCATTACGCCAAATACAATGCTTATACACCATTTTCCATGGTTTACCACGGCACGTACTTTGCAGTCTAAACTAGTTCGGACTACTCGAGCACTGATGATCTTTATTAAATTTGCCGGACAGAACTTACTTGTTTTATAACAGCTCTGCAATATAAATTGACTTGCATGGCAAACCGTCAGATCCTTACAAGGGTTGATGAAACATTGACCAAATGTTTAAGAAAGCGTTACCTTCTCTCACTTAAACTATGATTTATCAAACATTGAATTACAAGTTATCACACTTTATTGTTATCATGAACTACAGAAATTCGTAGTTTTAAGCCCTCGCGCAACAAAAGAAACCTTGAAGTAGCAGTTTGTAATGAAAAACCACATTAACCTATTTTCATGCGTGAGATTGTCAACAGACACAATTCAGTAGTTCTCTTTCGATTGTCGTCCAATTCTCTTCCAAACTTAATATTTCAATTTTATTTATAATAATTTTCAACATTGCCGCTTCAATGATGATGTTAGGAGGTTATAAAGTAATGAAACAAACAACAATAGAACAATAAGCCACGATCAGTATGTTAAAATTCTAACCTGAATCCAAGGTAATTATAAACGGAAATTGCTTTGTTTCATCTGGTGGTCTTTGTGTTTATGTCTCTCACGGGCAATGAGAGGCAACAGAAATTAAACAAAAATGCAATTTTGTCCTGTTTGCCTTGGAGTCATGTTAGAAATTTGACATATCCAATGTGGCCTAAAAACGTTCAACATATATAATTTTAACAATTTTACATTCTTTGAAAACGTTGATCAAGACAACAGTGTATTAATAGGGGTAAAACCTAATGTGTCGTTTCAATTAACTATCAATGATACAACGTAGCTGCACTTCCAATACACTATAACCTCTATTGAACAAAACAGGAAAAGCACTGGGCCACGAATCTGTCAATTTGATCGAAAACCTTAGTGATTACATTTATATTAGCAATCCAACCATATTTTAGACCGTTCAGAGTTTGTGGATAAAACACAACTGAATTTTAAAAACTACTAAAAATCCATTAATTCCACGTAAACAAGAAGGTTTTTTTTGTCTTCTTCTCACACTGCATAAAATCACTTGTATACGGTGCCTCACATACGCCGTACACATTCAGTATACCTGGGCATATACGGAAAATATAAGGAAGTGGCAGGATGTATAAGGATCAGTATACTTCAGGGTATGCCAATACGTGTCAGGATCTTATACACTTGTGGTATGATTCCGTATACATCAGTACACATGCCAGTATACATATTGTACACTGCAAGAAGCATGAAGTATACTGGAAGTAATGTGGAAGGAAGATGTACGGATTCGTACACTCACCGTAAATTTCAGGGAAAATGTCAGTATACAATACTGTATGAATAAGGTGGTGTACCGAATATTGCGTAGAAGATACGCTCCTGAGGAAGGCTACGACGGCCAAAACGTTGAGCAATTAAACATCAGAAAGTCCAATTGGAGTTGGCTTCTTGACCATCACAAAGAAAAAATATATATATTTAAGGATTCTTACACTCGTAAAAGAATTCTATATATTTTATTGAAAATACCAGTATACATTTCGAATACTGTATGAAAAAGGTTAGGAACTGAATATTGCATGGAAGCCTATTAGGTAACTTAGCTGTGGCTCGATGTATCCTTAGGATATATACAGACCTCAACCCCCTTCAAAGTCCCAATTAAAATGCCAAGACGTTTTTTAGTTCATAACGGATCTTTATTTTCTCCAGTTATACAGTTTTACGATGTTATATTTAATCCGACTCGTTAAAGTCACATTTACTCTCTGACTGATCTTCGCCCCCTGCTCCTTGGTTACTGATCTCCTCGCTAGAGAACTGTAGGGCATGGTCTGGCTCGGCACCATTCTCTATGTAGATAAAATCGTTGAACGATTCTTTTAGTTAAGAATGCAACGAGATTTAGAACGAAACAAATGGGTTATGTTTCTTTGACATGCAACAAAATGTAATGAAATATTTGTCCTGCTTCTTGATTCCAACCAGTTGAAGTTGGTGAGTTGTATGATATGCATGTAACCAGGGGCGGATGCAGGGCGGTAGATTGGCTTGCTAGCCACCCCCCCCCCCCCCCCCCCCTCCCCCCTTTAGATCGTCTGTTTCAACAGTTGTTTTTTTTTAATTGCAACAAAAAATTGTATAGACTTAGGCATATACCCGTAGCCACCCCACATAACAAAATCCTGTATCCGCCCCTGGTAAAGATAAACTAAACGCAACTTGATGTTTCATCCATCAAAATAAATGAAAGTTTAAAGTCTCAGAAGGATCCTTACCTTTCTGAAACTCGCCGAGCAACTTTCTGCAAAAGATAGCAGGGGTTAATATCTTGACATCAAAACAAAATAACAATGATGGGTTAATTTGAAAGTTGCTCATGCCAATGAACGGTTAGACTGACTAATGTCTAATCACAGGGGGCCCATACAAGCTGTGTGACTATTTGTAGTTTCAAAACAATTTACCATACCATGTTGAGCCACAAAGTTGACAAAATACAACAACTGAGGGAAGTTTGTGTTTATAGTTATACTTAAATATAGATTTTACCTTCAATAGTTTGCAATTTTTAACCAGAACTTGAATGCTGGGCATCTTGGAGACATGTCTCTTATGAAATTTGTAAAAGCTTAGATACATTTTTCATGAATTTCTTCCAAAACTAGGCATCCAAAGGACGCCTGGATGCCCACCTAGCTAAAAGCAACCCTTTTGGTATCACCATTCATGTGTGACATGGTGACATTGTCACACAGCTTGTATAGGAATGCATGTATAGTCTGATTTGTCTGATTTTAAAAAGCTTTATTTTCAATGGGAAAAAATGGCAGGATTTAGCATTTTTATCTGAGTTTTTTGTTTGTACATGTACAATGTATGACAGTACAAGTGCGTACTCTAATCATGACATGAGTCACAAAACCAGACTAATTTGCAAAATAATACGGTTTAAGTTTGCTTGGTTGGAGCAATAGTTACATACATGTACATGTAAACAAAGATGTGTTCTTTTATGGAGTTGTGCTCTTGCAACAACAATAACACAAAAACAGGTTTCTTACCTCCCTAACTCTTCCCTGCCTTCTACAGATAATGTTGTGTTCTACCTTTCCAGGTACTCTTCGTCATTTTAGTGAGTCTCTAAGACTTCTTAAGTAGGTCAAAAATGCAGCTGCAGAAAACAAATAAAGAGTAAGTTAGAAAAAAATCATCTAAAATAAAGGGGAAAGTGTGATGAGCATACATCACATGAGAACCCACAGCAAAATATTCAAAAAGTACTTTGTCTCACAAATTACAAAATTTTGTCAAGAAGAAAAAAAGGCCAGCTTTTTTGATAAAATTAAATTTTTGGTAATGGCTATCAATTGGCGAGCTTCTGTAATAATAATAAAAATAATAATACGTAATAATAATAATAATAATAATAATAATAATAATAATAATAATAATAATACATAATAAGAAATTTAAGAAATTTGTTAATAAAGTATACTTTTATTATAATAATAATATTACATCTTTATTAACAAATTTCTTAAAAATCGATTAAGCCTTAACATCAATTTTATGTACACTTGCAGGAAAAAGCTATAAAAGTTCATTTATATAATAATATAATAATATATAATAATTATTAATCTACTAGAATGCTAAAAATAATTCATAATTACAATGCATAAAATATCGTAAAAGTGTTACTAAAAATAATAATAATAATAATAATAAAATTACTAATAATAATAATAATAATAATAATAATAATAATGTAAGTAATAGTTCACAGTCCATAAATTAATGTACATATCTTATTGTATTTAGAATTTTTAATGTATTGTAAATAGTTATTTTAATTGTTAATAAAATTAATTTGAAAATTAAAAAAAATATATATCAATAATAATAATAATAATAATAACATAATAATAATAAAAAAAATACTTTTATTTTTACATAATCGATAAAACCTTTATTAAAAAATTCTCAAACAATCTTACGTTTACAATTAATTAAAAAAAATTCTCAAATAATTTTACGTTTACAATTATTAACCTACTAAAATGCTAAAAATATTCATAATTACAATCTTAATTACAATATTCATAAAATATGACATATGTTACATTGACAGCTGTGTCCTTGAACACTTCTTTGACACTTGCCTCCTTATCTGCCTTTGAGATAATCCAGCATTTCTTAGCGTTGGGAAAATACCCGAAGTCTGGACCAAGGGTGATGAGGGCATCCCACCATTTCTTGATTTCCAGTATAGAGCCAGCTCCACTTGCATCATCTGCAAACCAGCACTGTTTGGTACTTTACGCGGCCCCCAGGCTCGTGATCAGCGGCTGCACACTTAATGCATATAGGCTCATAGCGAGCGGGTCACCCTGTGTTGTACCTTCGGCTGACAAGATCTCTTTACCGCCAGTAATGAAAAGGCGTGCCGACCTCCTATAGGTGTTAATGGCGTACACTGCAATTATAGGACAAAGAACCCGGATGTTGTGCAGTGCAGTTGCTCTATTGAGTGCATTGAATGCATTAGAAGCATCAATGAGCAGTACCGCGTCCGTGTCATCTGCTTCAAATATGGTATGCATAGCATGTATAGCAGCCCCGCTTCCAGACTTTTGGCCTGCACATAGCTGGAGTGAGCCGCTCGCCTCAACCACGTCTCCGTTAGCAACATTCATTACACACTTTCCAATGATCCTTCGTATTACCTCACCGACCCCAATAGGCCTCACCGCACCTTCACCTTTATCCAGGGGAATCAGCCGACTTGCCACTAGTGGCCCTATGGTTGCAGGGTCAATATAATATCGTAATAAGGGTTGTTGTTGTTCATCGTGGTGAACACACTAGTAAAGAAATATTTTTCGTTTGTCTCACGATGTAGTCACTTCCGATGTGGATCGCGACGTTTCGACTGCATACTGCTAGTCTTCTTCAGGCGATGGGGTCGACTGGTTACGCGTCACCTTATAAAGCACGATGCCCTGCTGTGATTGGTTGGTTTTCAACAGCTGTGACTGGTGCATTTTGATCCTCGTTGTTTCGGGGAACTGTTCCCTCGGCGGTCCGTAGTCGTACGGCTCTCCTGTTGTTGTGTTTCTTGATCGTGGGCATCCATGCTTCTGGAATTTCTATTCCACTGTCCCTGTTGATGTTGTTAGGGTTAAGTCTTATGTGGATCGCCTCTTTGACCCTGCGTGTGTACCAATGAGGATCACGATCAATAAACTTTACTTCATTCCAAAGCGGGTGGTGTCTGGTGTTGTTGGCGTGCTCTGAAACGGCGGAGGTCTGGGCGTACGCGCTGTTTTCAAGTCGGAGACTACACTTAGATCACACCTAGTACGGCCTAAAGACGCTGTTGACCCGACTAAACAAGATGGCGTGGTTTACAGAATTCCCTGTGAATGTGTTAAAGTTTATATCGGCAAGACTGGAAGACCTATGCAAGACAGAATAAAAGAGCATGACCGAGACATCGATTCGCCCGTACCCAGACCTCCGCCGTTTCAGAGCACGCCAACAACACCGGACACCACCTGCTTTGGAATGAAGTAAAGTTTATTGATCGTGATCTAAAGCCATTAGCGTCAACCCCGCATGGTCCCCCTGATCCCTTTGTTCTCAATGCAGCCTGCCTCACCATCTCACCATTTATCTCTACGTACACCGATTCAGGAATAACATCGTCAATCGGTCCAAAGAGAAGTGAGCCCAATGTTGCTGGTTGTGGATTTGGGTGTTTCTCTTTTAACTGGGCCATGACGTCATCCGTTAGCTCCAAAACGCCACCAGTTGACGTTTCGCTAAGAAAGCGCAGCGCTGAGTTGATTTGTCCTTCGAGCACAAGCTTAGCAAAAACCTTTGATTTTTCCGGCGGATCAGATGTTTTAAACTTTCCAATACGTCCCTGAAGAATTCTACCTTCACGTAGCAACTTGCTAATTTCCCCTTCCTTCCAAAGCGTAAGACGCTTAGATAAGACTTCCTGGTGGTCTTTTGTCTTGGATTTAGGACTTGGCTTTTGAAGTGCCACAGCCAAAAGAATAAAGACTGCTTTCAATGATATGTGCTGATTATCGGAGCTACTATTCCAGTCATTAATATGCAATGTAACTTGATCAATAAATTCCCTTCCAATTTTTCCATACGGCACAAAAAATACATTCTTCCTCCAGGTTACAATCTCACTGTAAGCATCTACTATGATAGAGGTCGGTACAACAATAAGACTGCCATTATTCCTTGAGCCCCAAGTGATCATAGATGGCTGATCAACAACATTGTATTCTGGCAGACACCCCGGCACACTCTCATCGTCTTGATCACTCTGCTCTGTTTGCTCCAACAGGTCTGCGTCTCCTGGGATTTCTGTAGTGCTAACACTGGCACTGGTCATATGCAAATCGCTTCTTGCTGTTTCTTGCGAATTAGCATATCTTGATTCATCACTCCCAGTCGTTTGAAAATCTAAATTAAATAAATCTACACTGTCCGAATGATCATTATTAGAAGCAGACTGAGTTCCACTGCCGTACATAGATTCATCAATCCCTGACATCGCCCTCGAATTACTCAAGCTAATGTCCACTGACCCTTCTTGAATTTTTTCAATTCTTGATGCCTGGTCCCGCAAATTTTGAGATCTCAATTCAAGATATCCATACCCTTTAGCGTCCCACAGATCTTTCATAACCTCTATGTATCCCTTTTTCCTTCCATTTCGATTTACTGGGGCTCTGTCAGATGTTATTAGCTCCTGTGCCTGTCTTTTACATTCGAGCACGTCCTCGTTCATTTGTTCCGTCCATTTCACCTTTGATTTTCTTGACATCTTGTGGTGGCTGTACACTTCGCGATATTTTCATCCAATTTCGAGTTTTATGCCACGTATTTTGAACCACATCCCTCCGTAAAGGCTAATAAATGTTCCAATGAGTACATATTGAGGGTTAAAAGGTTGAAAAGAATAAAGATAATAAAATAGTTTAAAAAAATGGCGGAGCTACCTGTAACACGTCCGTGTTACCGTGTTACTCGTAATAATAATAATTAAATAATATATTATAATTATAATAAAAACCTTCCCAGCACCCTTTGCACCAGAAAAATTTTCGATGCCAAATAACTCTGTCAATTTTGAGTGTATGAGGATACTACACCACATGCTATTTGCAGCTACCATAAAATACCTATTTTATTCGACTATGTGTGATGACGTCATCAGTCACGTGACTATGCCCCCCAAATGCCTTTCAACGTTTTTTAGGAGCATGCTTTGATGAATGCAAATACAGCCAACGTGGTAAGGATGGCATTCGCTTGCAACATTTCCGCATGCCCATTATTACTCTGGATTTTTAAAATTAAGGGGGCTATACACAAGAGCAAATAGGGGTCTGGGGACAAGTATCTTTGTATACATGTATCTTTGTAAGGGTGAAATGCAAAGTTAAATTATTTCGTATGTTGGTAGATATAAGTCTAAAAATAAGTTCTTTATAAACGTCATCAGTATGACGTCATGAAACACGTGACCAGAACGCACGGAAGTTGACTAATTTTTGGAACTTTTTGGAACCATCAAACTTTTTTATTAACTTAAATAAATCTCCGTTTTTCCGCCCAGGTTAAAATTATGTTATTTTTGTGTATAAAAAAGGCGATTATTACTCTTCTAGTAAAAATGAAGGTGGCGAAAAAAAGTTTTACACGTTAGAAGGCCTTGAAAATCCATCCTTTCCTGATCCTGTTCAGTGACTTTTCAGTTTAGAACTATAAACAAATCTGCATAAGTGGTTTTTATCTTACCTCTTACCAATGGCGTTGGCAGTTTTTCTGTAGCATTTTTCTTTCATACCGATCAGGGGTTAGATTTTTCTTTATTCCCCCACCCTCCCCTCCCCTCCCCTTCGGTCCACTTCCCTCCCCACCCCTGCTCGGGTTTGCAGGAGATGGTCAGCGGGAGGACTGGTTCGAGTTTTCACGACAACGGATCCGCCATTTTGCGTGTACTGAAGCGTCATCACAGAAAATTTATTTTATTTCGTCCATTCAGAGTCCTGTTTAGTGGCAAAAAGCTGGCGAAATTGCTTTACAAGCTGTCCTTTTCGTGGCTAACTTACGATATAGCGCAAAGAAGTCTGCTTAGAGTGTATATGTAGTTCCCCGGTCATGCATGTGCCGTCGCGATGAAAGCCTGAGATTCTCAAACTTGGAAAGGACAAAAAAAGCTGGAAAAGGTAAGCTTAAGTGATTTGAGTTTTAAATTACATGTAGTAAGTTTAACTTTCAACCTAATGTCCAACTGGACAGGGTTCAGGGTTATTTTAGACCTTTTGGGGCGATTGATTATTAGTTTCTATTTGATATTGTGCACATCTAACTAGTTTAAAATTCGTTTATTTTGTTAAGCTTAATTACAAACAGATTGGCAAAAGTCTGCGACTCTGAGCGCTGAAAAAAAATTAAATATCACAGGGCGTAACATGTCGATCAAAATGGATCATCGAAAACGTAGTCGATAAGTCGACAGTACTCGATATTTGTCGATAATTGTCAATCGACAGGTTTAATTTTTCATGGCTACGAAATTAACCAAACTAATAATAGCTCGAACGACTTTTCTATGGAAGCATAAACCGTGTTTGATCGAAATCAAAACATTCTTCTAACAAAAAATGTTAGATAAACGTCATCTAACATGCCGGCTACACGTTCTAACATTGTTGAACCAAAAAATGTTATATAACAATGTTAGAACATGTAGCCGGGGCTTAACGGCAATAAACTTACATAAAAAAAAACTGAGCAACCAAGTGGTTTGTTATTCAATGTAGAATTGAATAATCACCTTAAGAAATGATAAACCAAGATAAACAGTGGTTTGTTCAGTGCTTGATGGACCCCAAAAAGCTGTTTAATTCTGTTAAAATTGATAAGCGCTGGAGTTTAATCAGGTTTTATAAGAACAGGACACAGAAGCAGCGTGACACAGTGTGACAGAAGGCGGCGATCAAGAAATAGCATGAAACTGAGATGCATAAATCACTGATAAGACGTAAAATGATTTGACACGAAAATGAATCACTTTATTGGAAGAAAAGAGTAGTTTCTCATTTCAGCTTGTGTTTATTTGAGCTTCCAATTACAGTGTAAAATCGGTAAAATAAAGTCTTGACATAGCCGATCCTGCTTTGTTTATCCGCGTTCACCAACAACGATCAATTTAACAACAACAACAACAATTTATTTTCAAATAATAAAACAAAATACATATGTATATTAGCAACCCGCAAATAACTAAAGTTAATCGTGGCGGGTTGCTGCACACTTAACAATTACAGAAGCTCACCTTAAAGTAAATGACTGATAACATTAGATTCGATTTTTATAGACTATCAAAATTATTGACATGTTATGCCCTGATATCAGCTCGATAGTAGCTTTCGTGGTAATTTTCAAAGTTAATACATATGCTACATGTATACGGTAAGGTTTTAAGCTTGCTCTCAACATGTTTTGTTCACATTTGAAGTTATACATGTAAGAGCTTTTAAATATGACTTGTAGCTAGAAAGATGTTTCATTGCCTTTCTCTTCACCTGTTTCACTGTATTTCAAGTGCGAAGATGTACATGTACGTACAAATCCCCATGGTGGGGCTTCTGAAAGAGTGCAAATGCTGAGGGACAAAATCAAAATGTTATTTTAATAATTAATTATTTCAATAAGTAATGGTGACAGCAATAATTGTTCACAAATAAATGGATCTTTATTGATGCTAGAAATTCTTTCATTTTTCCTCAGTATTACTTACATCCGTTCCCTCATTGATTTCGTTCAAAATATTTGTGTTTAATTTATTGTTCCGGCAAAACGTTTGACTCTGACGTGGCCCTCTTAAATCTTGATCGAATTAGAATTTAGAAATGTTGGTAAATAAGACCTCAACATCATAACAATTTACCGTGATACATGTATTATCTTCTGTGGCACTTGAAAGTAAGGCACTAGCCTGCGTTCAGTCTGTTGCTTGTTGCTCCGGTTCACTTAAAAAGTGTGTGGCCCAAACAATGTTTATCAACCCAGTTTTTGTATTTTTGAGGGCAATCAGGAAATTTAAAATAAGAAAAACTAAGCATTGTACTAGTCAACTTTTAAAATCTGAAAGAAAAGGTTGTTTTGACAATGCCCCACCCCTAGGCTGACCTGTTTTGGTAAATACCCCACCCTTGGGAAGGAAAAGTTCTAAAATGCCTGACAAATGCCGGGGGTGGGGTGGGAGGGGGGGGGGGGGGGGGGGGGTGAGTGGGCTTGGAATTGATGGAGCCACAATCTGTTCTTCAATTTATTTATTTAATAATGCCCAATCTTGCAGCATGTGTTATAGCTCAGAGTTCTTTCTACCATGTTTTTAGAAGCAGCTGGTAGAAATAATTAAATTTCTAAGAGACACAATGTAATGCATGCGAGTTACATGTACATGTACATGTACAGTGCAAATGCAGTTTTGTATAGCAGAGTGTACATGTGAGCTGATGTTATATAACTTATGTTACATGTGAGTTTGTATGATTTGGTGCATATTTATGTCATGCAAAAATGTTTAAAATATTTTAAAATCTGTTTGCTCTTCAATTCTTAGACTTCAAACTTAGTATGGAAAATTATAACTAATCTGTGGATTTCAAATGGATTTGTAGCATTTTTGGGTGCTGCGAAAAAGGCCACCCAGTGATTAGTGCAAAAAGTTAAGGTTCTATTGAGGTACATGTACATTGAAACATGGGCAAACTGATTTCTTTCTTTCTTAAAAACATGAAAACAAATAGTAAATTAAAGTAATAAACACTTGATGGATAGGACATTCTTCTTAGTGAATTGGTTATATACATGTACATGTACGGTTTGATCATTCACTGGTGAGAATTAAAATATTTGTAGTCTCTCCACTATTTATTGAGCCTCCTTTTATGCAGTCATGACAATGCATGACTGTAAGAGGAAAGTGTTAGAATAAACAGACTAGGCCGGTGCCTATTTTCTGAACACACAGCATGAATTACCCAGCATATTCCTGAGCCATTTGTTGCTATGCAATGTGGTAGCCAGCTCTGCATCAACTTTGAAATATGGCTGAAAATGATCCTTCCATTCTTAATCAAAAAAATACTCTTCAATTCTTGGACTTCTAACTTAGTATGGAAAATTATAACCAATCTTTGAATTTCAAATGGATTTGTAGCATTTAGGGAAAATGTCACTGTATTGCTGTCAGTGACAGTGACACTGCTAAATTACAAAACATTAAGAACAACTAAAATTATCCTTACACTGTTTCATATTCATGAGATGCATGGCTCTTAGAGCCCTTTCACTGGACTGTGCATTAGGGGATTCCCTCTTTCCTCCCATGTAATATGAACAGTATTAAAGCTGTGACAATGAAACTTGGATGGTATAATTGTACACAGCTTGAACTTGTGGTGTCTTTAACCCATTGCAGTATTTGATTCCCAAATGTTTTGAGTGCTTTTCTAGGTAAAGTCACACTTGGGCCACGATGGCCCACACGGCCGGAGCTTAACCCGGTTTCCGTAGCATGAAGTAACTAGGAATATTGCTACTCCCCCCTGGATGGGGTGCAAGTCCATTGCAGGGTTTCCCCCAGCATTTTGTCGCCGGTACCCATTTATACACCTGGGTGGAGAGAGACAGTGTGGAGTAAAGTTTTTTGTCTAAGGAAACAACACGACGGCAGAGACCAGGCTCGAACCACCGACCTTCAGGTTGAAAGTCCGACGCACTAACCACTAGACCACCGTGCCGCCCACGAAACACCGAGAAACATAAAATTGTGTCTAAAAAGTAAGACTAGATTCAGTAGCTGACACTCGAAACCACCATCGTTAACTGAAATGCAAAGTTATATAAACACAAAACTTGCTGGAACAAAAATCCCATGTGGCAATAAGCGGTGAACACAATATCAAACAGTTCTATCCATCCATGAATGCCAAGCATTGTCTTGAAAACTTATATGCTGTTATTCTTCTTTCTGCTTCTCAAGTTAACACACATGAGGCAATGAGATCACGAGGCCTCAATTGTCAACCAATCAGATCAGTGAGACAAAAATATGCGTGCATAAATGTGCATGCACTAATGAGAAAAACTACTTCCTTGGCTACATGTATGCCATGAGTAATAAGATTAAATATATACTTTAAGATAGGTCACATGATTGTGATGGTATCAAATCAGCCAAGAGTTCATACAGATCTCCATACAGTATTAACCAAATTTGACTCAAAATCAATTAAAACCAATGCAAGGATGCTACATGAAGAAAGATCTAACATTGTAACTGGTACTTTGTAATAAGAGAACCACAGTTTCAGTTATGCAAGACATGTTTCATCAGCCTTGCCCCTCTGTCATTGTCAGTTATGTGTACAATTAGGAATCTAAAGATGCTCTATTTTTCTCACCCTTGTGTTCTGCAGTAAGGAACTTGCTTACTCCACTCCTTGGAAAAAAGAAATTGCTTAAAAGTAAAGTGCTTAAGTATATACTCAAACAATTAGTTCTTTGTTTACCTGTAGAAAGTCAAATTGCAAACTATTTTTACAAGCCCCAGTACCTTGCTTAAAGTGAAAGAATAATTTAATGTTACTATAACAATTACAAACAGCAAGCAGGGCTGTCACTGAGATTCAAGTGCTGGGTAAATGCAATTAGTAGGTGGGGATTCTAACAGCTGAGGAGTTCTTTTGGTTCTATTTTGCTAATCTATTTTCACATGGAAGTAGCTGGGGTCACGCTTATAGTAGCCAGGGGAAATACCCGGCCTCTGGCCCTTAGTGACAGCCCCCCTCGGCTGAACTAGGTGCATGTATACCAGCAGTTAAAAAATTTATTAATAAATTCAAGATGCTCACTTGCTATATTATTCAAATTGTTTCTCCCAGGAAACATCACATACTCTACATGTACTGTCATGGATTATGGACATAAAAGTCTACACCACATTGTAAACCCACTGCAAATGTGTGATCTTTGTAAGGTATGTTAATTTAAAATTGTTAATATACTAGTTTCCATGTAAATAAGAATAATTGGTTGTGGGTTTACTGTATATTACATGCATGATCATATTATGTTTTCATCGTAAATACTGAACATTTACATCTATATTTTGGGCCTCTTTGTGCGTCTGTATGACTGCTCCAGCACAGTATTAAGAATATTACTATTGTTTAGTTAGACTGTACATGTACTATGCCTATTATATGGACTACACATGCTCGAAACATAACTTGCAAGAAATTGTCTCTTTCATTGCATAGTGACGGTAATTGCATTGCCAATTTCATTGCTACAGCTTGGTAATAAGTAACTCATGGCAGGGCCAGGGTAGTGTTTAAACTAGCCACAGTGTATATTTATGCTAATCAGATGTCCCCGGATAAATAAATGAATTAACCCTATTCGGCCTGGGGGTGGGGGGGGCACAAAGTGCCTGCGCTAACTTTGAACATTCATAACTTATTTAATATGTATTTAGATGCCATCAAACTTTGCGACTTTTCCTAAAATTTATCTGGCAACAATTTAATATGACAATTTTTTGATCACGTGACTTGATGTTTCCATGGCAACAAGATTTTGACAGCCATGTTTTTTTTTAAATTTGCATAAAAATTATTTATACCTTTGAATGAAGAAAAACATTGTAAAGAAAATGAATGCAAAAAAAAATGGAGGTGACACCAACTTTAATTTAGCAAAGTTAATGCAATGGCTACCAACCGTTGATGTGGTTAGTTTTCTTCCTCTGTGCACGGCTGAGTTGCATGATGTAGTGTGGCATTGTGACATAAACTGTACATGTATGTGCAGTAAAGATGCACATAAACAATTACTGCAAACGTTTTCTATTTCATCAGACTGTTGAAGAGGCATCCCTTGGTTTATTCAGTACTGTATAAGCATAAGGTGGATTTTCTACGACTGAAACAGTAAATGGAATTTTTTACAATGACTAAAATATTTTCAATTAATAATAATACTGTCTGTTTGTGAAAAGCATTGTAGTGTAATTATGTGACCTTCCCTTTAAATCATTAAAGGGTCAGTCTCAACCAGGGTACATTGCTTTCTGAGGTTCTGTTTGTGGCCATTTTTGGGTGCTGCGAAAAAGGCCACCCAGTGATTATTGCAAAAATTTAAGGTTCTATTGAGGTACATGTACATTGAAACATTGGCAAACTGGATTTCTTTCTTTCTTAAAAACCTGAAAACAAATAATTAAAGTAATAAACACTTGATGGATAGGACATTCTTCTTAGTGAATTGGTTATATACATGTACATGTGCATGTACGGTTTGATCATCCCCAGATCATACAGAATAGAGAGTTTAAGCATCATGACAATGTTTTTACTCTTTTCTAAAGCTTTGTCATCTTCCAAGTGAATGTACACTGGTTGATATAGAATGTTTTCACTGTGACATGACGTCACAGCGGCCATGTTGGTGTCCCAAAACAATAAAACGGTGACCATATTGGTGTCCCAAACTAATCCTGTGGGGATTGAACTATTTTCTTATGCAAACACTATGTTTTGTTCAAATAAATTAGCATAGCTGCAGACCATGTGAGTGAAATGCTATAGGGCGATCTTTGTTTACACTTTTTGACTCATTAGCATATGTGCATCATTTTCTAATCGAGCTACAACAAAATCAACTCTGAATATTGAAAGAACATACTACTATTAGCTTCTCTGGAAATTTGAACCCGATACACTAGATACTCTTTGTGCAATGCTGTTTTCAAAACTCTAAATTTTTTGCCACCCAGCAATTTTGCAGTTTTGAATAGCTTATATTTTCTTAAATATTGCATGCAAAGAGCTAAAAATTGGGTAGATTACTAAATTTAACAAGCTCTTTCAACTGTTGAAGTCAATTCGTATTTAGCGCAATGTCTTCTCTACGTAAATTTGTATGCTAATGAGACAAAAGGTAAACAATGACATCAGCAAAGATCGCCCTACAGGGAAAAAAAGGAAAGTGAGAAAAGTTTTATAATAATGACCAGTACATTTTGTCAAATCAATAGGCCATTTCCGAGTTGCCTTTAGCCTCTCTATCAAAGCGAGGCTAGGTGCGAAACCTTTCAGATGAAAATGAGTTTCCATTCACATGCAAATAAGTTTTATTTGCATGTGAATGGAAACTCATTTTCATATGAAAGGTTTCACACCTAGCCTCGCTTTGATAGAGAGGCTAAAGGCAACTCGGAAATGGCCTATTACTGTGTCAGAAAGTCTTTTTAATGTATTATCATTGAAATTTAAATAAATATGTATTTTTTCAAATACTGCTGATTATAAATTATATGGTGTTATTTTGCAACATGAATGTAGCATTTGACATTACAAATATGCACCAAAACAAGTGCAAATATGACACTTTATTACACTCTTCTGACCGTGCACTAGGAAAAACAGCTACAAAAACTTAGCCTTCAGGAGAATATTTTTGTCGCATAATAAACATTCAGTAAAAAGTTGTGGACCCCTGTAATACAGCTGGGCATTTTTACTAGTCAGTAAATACTCAGCCGTATTACACAACTTTACGCTGAATAACCTCTATTTACTATTAAGGGTAAGCACACATTACGGAATTGCGCCCATTGAAACACGTCGATCGAAGATGCAAATTTTGCTGTCAATCAAATGTTCCCCTATTATTTCTAGGCGAAAATAGATTCAACAATTCTATTATTCAGCAGACAGCAGAAGAACAATAGGTCTCTCGCAAGGATAATTCGGTCAAGTTTATTGACGCACGTTGCATGACTGCATCAGAAAAGCGATTCGCACTACATTGCTGCCCCCTCAAACTCTTTATATTTAGTACGAACCCTCACAACACCACAATTAGCACCTTTGAAAAGCAGGTCATGTGGTGTACACATGTTTATTTGCAGGATTTACTTGAATGGCACAGATTTTTCTTCAACATTGTTTAACTTCTTTTCTGGACTATAGTCTGGAATATGTTGAATTAATTATAATATATTATTTCCGGTTTCACTTGTAATAATAATAATAATAATAATAATAATAATAATAATAATAACGTAATAACAATAACAATAATAATAATAATAACATAATAATAATAATAATAAGAAGAAGAAGAAGAAGAAGAAGAAGAAGAAGAAGAAGAAGAAGAAGAAGAAGAAGAAGAAGAAGAAGAAGAAGAAGAAGAAGAAGAAGAAGAAGAAGAAGAAGAACATCCGGCAACTGGAGAGAATCGATTAATAACAATAATAATAACAATGTTTAACCAGGGAACCCACATCACTGAGGTGCTTTTCAGTGGAGCCCTGCAAATAATAATTCATAAATAAAGAAAAAAAAGCTAATTTATGGACTGTGAACTATTACTTTCTATTTCCATCTAACTGTGTCCTCTCATTCTGGATTCAGAACCTATCGGAAAAAAAATTTACTTCTTTACCTGCTAAACTAAGGTAAAGTGGCATTTGGGCCAAACTGGCACACACGGGTGGAGCTTATCCTGGTTTTTGTAGCATGAAGTTGATTAGGAGTATTGTTACTCTCCTTGGATGAGAAGCTAGTCCATTACAGGTTCCCCCCCAGCATTATGTTACCAGTACCCATTTATACATCTGGAAGGAAAGAGGCACTGTGAGAGTGAAGTACCTTGCCCGAGAACACACCACAATGACCCAGGGCAGCCCTCAAACCTGGACCACTCAGTCTGATATGTCCAACGTACATGTACTAACCATTATTAGGCCACTATATCTTACAAATAAACTAAATGAGCAAAAAAGAGCCCAATGTTTCTTTGAAAGACTGGACAGAGTAACAAACAGTTGAAAATAGCGATATTTTTCTGTTATTCTGTTGTATTGAACTGTTCCTAGGAATTCAACTTCCAGTCCTTAATGAGGGGTCCATAAGGTGGGAGTTACATGTAACTGTGTGGAAATTAAAGTAAATTTATGAAAGTTATATGTAAACAGGCAGTTAGCTGAACAATGAAATAAGGATCAAATACATTTACATGTAGGATGCTAATAATACATAACTACATAACTGCCATTTTTTAAATGCTCAGCGTCCTAAGCACTTTTGCTCCAAACCATACAAGGGTGAAGAGTTAAAACTTACAATGCACTTTAAAGACTACCGGTAAAAATAGAATTAACTAAGCACTAAGATTAACGGACATTAACCTCTCAGCTGTACAGATTATTATATATACATATATATATTTTTTTAATGTGGTTAATGGCAAAATAAATAAAATGGAAATGGAAATGGAAAATGATAACCAAGGACATTGTTCTTCTCCCCCATAGTCATTATTGATAGCCTCAGCTAATACAGCAAAGGCCAATTTATTCCTTGCTGAGCTGGCACTGGAAATAAAAGAAAATCAGTTAATTACTTGGAAAAAAAACCCAGCAAACTTGATTTTCTGTGTTACAAATTGTAAGGGTATTGAAAGGTCTTTGAGAGCATTTGCAAGCAAGGGCAGCATTTATGTCTTTGCAAGCACAAAGATTGCAAAAGTACATGTACCTTTGCAAGATCTACTGTATCTTCGCTAAAAACTGAGCACGTGAGCAAAGTTTTGTAAAAATGGACGAGCACAGGTACAGTGTAAATGGATACCCACTAAAATTTTCCAAGAAATTCAGGCAGAAGCCTAATAAATTTGGCAAGCAATTGAAAATTTTGAACGACTATTCATGACTCTTCACACATAAATGGTAAAACCACTGAAAGAAAAATTGCTTCCATTTTCCTCCTTCATCTGAAAAGTTCGCAATCAAGTCAAGTTGCCCACACTTGAAAAAACACAAATTGAAATCTACATGTAAGAGATAATTTATCGTTAAATTAACAGCAGTAATAAGAAGGGAATGATTCAAAACCATTGCCTTGTCTACTTTAAAAATAACTTGCTCTTAGGTACTTCTTGATACTTAAATAAGTTATTGCACAGTAAAAAAGACAGTATAAGCTAATTAGTATACCTTTCCTCTAGATAAATGTCATGAAAACTTGCATCGTCTTCCATCAAGCATTTGTACATCTTTCAAAATTCAGTCTGAAATGTGATTTACAGTCATGCTCCGTCACGCGTGACCAGTATTTTGAAAATTGAATGTAGTTTTCAAGTTTACGCGTCGGTTTTGTAAATTCATTCCGAGATTCGGAATTCCTGTGAGAATTTTACCGCATTTTCGGAAACAAAATATCATTTTACTTTAAATGTTACATATCCGAACAATATTAGGTTTTTTATGCGTGTAGCGAAGTTATTTTTCCATTAACTTGTGACTTCCAAAGTGTTTTCCAGCGAGATCTTCATAGTTTCATTCAAATCTCGGACGTTACAAAGAAATTCAAATGTCCATTTCAGTCTCGTGTATACTGGTCACGCGTGACGGAGCATGGCTGTAATATATAGCAAGCAGTCAAAACTAATTCACAGAGAAGTTGTACAACAGACCAATTTTGATATACCAGTATTAAGATAATTATAGCCTGAAACAATAGGCATCAATGTGATGCTCTGGGGAATAAACCATATAAACTCTATATTTTAATCCCCATAGCCTCATATTTTTGTCTTTTGTTTGAAGCTAAATTTTAATATATCGAAATCCGTCCATTCCTAGTTTGGACAACATACATGTAATTTACTAATATATATAGATAGGCTTAGCCTAACAGCGGAGCTCTCTGAACAGAAACGATGATGATAAGCTTAACTTAGGTGAAAGGTCGGAAGCACAAGAAAAAATAGAATTAAGATTGATGAACAGGCTATTTTTCAATTTTAGCAATTCTCAAAAACAGCAAGGTTATTACGAGACCGTCTGCACAGAACATTTAGACTGCACAAATTCCATAAAAAGCTCACTGTTTGAGAAATGTGAAACCTCTCTCGAGTAGCAAACCGCGAAAAAAAAGCAGGAAAAAACGATTTTGCAAACCGTTTTCTCCGCTAAACACAACGGTGTTTTTTCCTTTTAAAATGTTTTATTTATCAATAACAAATCCCTAAAGTTTACAATATTATCCTGAGAGGCTAGTCATTTCCGGTTACAAGGCATCCTGAGTTAAAGCTAGTCATTTCCGGTTACAATAATACAAGGTCAGTTCCGGTTTGCAGTCACTTGAAAGTCTAGTCCATAAGGGATTATTTATAAAGTTCATTTCCGGTCGTTTGGTCCACTTGAAAGTCCTTTCTGGTTTGCACATGATTACTTTAGTCATTTCTGGTAATGAATGATGAGTTGCCAGTAGCTAAATTATTAGAGTCACAAGCTTTGACTGTTGTATTTCACAAATATTCGGATGACACCACAAAGCAGAAAATTTCTGTTTGCAGTGGGGTGGGGGGGGGGGGGGGGGGGTGGTACTCCCATATAATTATGAGCTATATAGGTATGTGCTGCTGTGAAGGGTATGGTTTTCAGGCAGTTTAGTCTGGGATAGGGTATAGTAATCAGAGATTTTTGGTCTAGAATAGGGTATCATTTTCTACGAAACTGATCAGTTGCATGAAGAATTTAGTCTAGACGAGGTTTACTGGCAAATGACATTTAATAATCGGTAAGGTGTGCTGTATGACATTTTTACGGACCCCTAGTATCTTAGACTGTGATAGTGAATGAGTTTCTGCAAAATAGCGAGTCTAGAAAAGGTCTAGGATAGGGTAGGAATTTGCGGTGTTTAGTCTAGAATATGGTTGCAAAATGCAGCTAAAATGGTCTAGTATAGGTTAAGGGTCTCAGAGTCCCAGCAGCACACCCCTGCCCAAAAATTGCAAAGTACCCCCCTCACCCCCCCCCCCCCCCCCCCCCCCCTCAGTCAATTTGCAACTGTGTTGCGATGTCATTCCTTATGTCCCTTACAGTGGCCCGAGAGTTCTCGGTGCTATTGTGAAAAGTTGCTTTATTTCAAAAAACCCATACACCATAAAGTATGGTCTTAATGAAAAAGCGTGCTCGCATGTCATTCTCGTCGACAGCAGAAGTCCATTAGGTAAAAGAAAATAGTCTTAACATTGTGAGTAGTGCCGATAGGGTGGGAGTGAAAACACCCCACACCCTTCCACAGGTTCAAATTTTAATGTAGCTTGGAAAGGCCTGGTAAACAGTTATCTGGTTCCACATTTGCAGTACCATTGCTAAACCAGACACCCAAGATTCGCATTCTTGACACCCACCTCAGGCCATAAGGAGTGTCCGGACGTGAGCACCAAGCTCTCAACTACATGGCTTAAGTACTCTTTGCCACATTTAATTTAGTCCTTGTACCTGTCTCGTATTTGTGAAGTAAGATAAACAATTTGTCTAAAGAAAAAATGTCGTATACAAAACATGTGGAGTTATCCGCATATTGGCGAATTTTAAAACGCTTTCCTCAGGCTTCTGGAAGGAGAAAACCTTCAATAGTATCATCCTTTCTTATACTGGTAGCCAAAACGTCTGCGCATAAAATGTACAAAAGTGGAGACCGGGGATCTCCCTGCTTCACCCCCCACTCGAGTGGAATTTCTTTAGTCAAAAAACCATTAACTATAATTTTCATATTTGCTAGACAGTATAATGTAGATATTCAGCAAGATACCAGTTTCATTGGTAATATTTATATAATCTAGAGGGTCACGCAAGAGAATTAAATTTTCAAAAATCGTCCTACCTGGGAGGAAAAAAGTTTGATAATCTTGAAATAATCGAGGGTAACACTTTTGAAAGTCTGTTTGTAAGAGCTTTTGAACAAATTTTGTAATGAACATCGAGTAGCGAAATGGCCGGGTCACCAATTTTTGAGGTTTTTCTTATCATATTCCTTGCATTGAATCACTGAGAGAATTATTTTCCAAACTAAATTTATAATTTCGAACAGAATAGCGGAATTTAGCGTAAAATTCTTGAGGTAATCCGTCTGAACCGGGGGTTTTCCCTGAAGAAAGTCCACGCATTGCGTGGGTAATTTCAGCCAAAGATAAAAATCCTTCGCAGGATAAAATTTCGCTCTCACTTAATCTGTTTTCAAGTTTGTTCAAAAATTTGGTTTGGACTGTTAAATTAACAGGTTCTTGCAAGTACAAATTACGGTAAAAATCGAAATGAGCCGGAGAAAAGGAACAGCTTAGCCAAGGTGAAACTAAACTAAGGTGAAAGGTTGGAAGCACAAGAATTAAGATTGACAAACGGGCTATTTTCAATTTTAGCAATTCTCAAAAAAACAGTATTACCCGACAGTCTACACAGTACATTTAGACCGTAGAAAAGTTCACAAAACAACTTTTCTCTGTCTAGAATAACTAGAACGACTACTTTCCGAATAAAATACAGTTTTGGTTGTCAAAAATTGCCCGAGAAACTGATTTGGAAATCAAAATTGCAAAAATACACAATACACAGAAAATTTAAGTCTTGTTTTGTTTACATAAAATCGCTTTTCAATCTATGTAATGAATGAACAAACACATAAAGATGGACAACACAATCTTCTTTCGAAAAATTTCATTCAAATCTCCACAAGTTTATGTTTAAAAGCAAACGCGAACCATTAAGAGCTCATGATTCGAGGCCGAGATGTCTCCGATGAAAGAAATCAAAACAACTGAATTTAATTGAGCGCGTTATAAACAATTCTCCCGAAATTAAAACTAGCGAAAACACAAAAAAGTCAATCACAGATTGATATCAACATAAATTCCCATCGAAAAATGTATTTTGTTTTACCTTTTATAAGTCCCTCCACTGCTTGGAAATTTTTTAAATCTCCGCTTCTTCAGTTCTGAAACCCGAAGTGACAAACATCTTCCCGCATTGCTCCCATCCTCGAAGCAAGATTTTATCTCTGAAAGCTCTTCTATTTCCACTATAGCGGCTTCTGAATATCCCTTAATTAGTATCCCTGTCTTGAGAAGCAAACCGCGAAAAAATTCAGGAGAATAACGACTTTAATTTAAACGGTTTTCTCCGCTAAACACATCAGTGTTTTCCCAGGTGACGTGAAATTGCAATGTTGTTGGGTGGCGTCATACGCGCATGTTTTGCGACGGTCTACGCGCCTGCGAGTTAGCCCTAAGCGACGGCGGCGGTCAGCGACGGCGGTCGGTGGCGGTGTGACAACGCGCCCGCGAAACATTCCGCTAGCCATGACCATGAAAAATGACGGCCATGGGTTCTATGGTTCTCTGGTTCTATGAGTATGGAGCTGCGCAGCCGGGCCTTCGGCCCGGCGAGAGCTCCGCTATTATAGCGCTCAAGCTTGGGTGATATCGCCTAATTTTAGCCAACTCAGCCAACGACCTCGTCAGCTGAGATTAGATGATATCACCCAAGCTTGAGCGCTATAATAGTTTTATAATTCAACACATTGATAATAAAGCACAGTTTGAAGAAAAAATATAGAGGCTGGTCCGTCATTTTTGCATTCTCTTGTCAAAATGTGAAATTTACCTCCATCGTTGGATATACATTATGTAGGCATAGTGTATATCAATAACTTTTTGACCATATTTGGGCAGTGTATCAATGTGTTGAATTATACAAATTAATACAGTATATGCTAGACTGTAGGGATGCAAAGGGAGGAAAGACCATACCAGGCAGATGTGGGACATTGAAAGACATTAAATCAAGGATTTGACCTCATTTAACCAACAATTTGGCCTCATGGTAGGTACAACAGTAATTTTAAAACCTGCATCTGCCTAGCCTACCCCTGTCTCCATGTTGGTGGACATAAACTTTAAGACTTCTTGTCAGCTACATGTAATTGGGACTCGCTTTTGATACATGTAATTCCACCAACTGTACCCCCTCGCCATTTATTGTCGCTTGAATTTCTATGGATTAGTTGTAAACCATCAATTAAGTGTTTTACAACTTTGATTCACCATCAAGCAGTTGCTGTCAAGTCCAACATGTACCGGTATTCTTTTGCTCAAAGAGGAATTCATAACTTTTCGAGTCTAAAGGCAAACGAGCAGGGAAAAGCATGCATCAGAAACATTCTTACTTCACTGGAAAACTTGAACCATTTACAGACTTCACAAAAGTTGGTTAAATCTCTGTAAAATGTCTAGATTTTCTTTGTAAATTAAGAACTCTGTAAATGCACGCATTCACAGAGTTTTTATAACTCCGTAAAGGATTTTTAACACATTTTCTCCGATAAGATCGCATAAAATGTGTATAAAATCTTGCTAAAATCTCTGTGAATTTGGTGTAGAATTTACAGAGATTTTATGCGACAAACAACCAATGTCTGTAAAATCTCTTTACTTTCTCTGTAATATATATAGATAGCCCAAGCCTAACAGCGTCGCACTTTGAACAAGCTTAATTAAGGTGAAACTTAACCAAGGTGAAACTTAACTAAGGTGAAAGGTTGGAAGCACAAGAATTAAGATTGACGAACGGGCTATTTTCAATTTTAGCAATTCTCAAAAACAGTATTACGCGACTGTCTGCACAGTACATTTTTATAGACCGTACAAAAGTTCACAAAAAAAACTTTTCTCTGTCTAGAATAACTAGTACCACTAGTTTCCGAATAAAATACAGTTTTTGTTTGTCAAAAATTGCCCGAGAAACTGATTTGAAAATCAAAAATTGCAAAAATTCACAAACATATTTGCATAAGGCGATACGAGTGAAGATAGAACTGTACTATAAAATCAAAGTCTTGTTTTGTTTACATAAAATCGCTTTTCAAACTATCTAATGAATGAACAAACACATAAAAATGGACAACACAATCTTATTTCGAAAAAATTTATTCAAATCTCCATTAGTTTACGTTTAAAAACAAAACGTGTACCATTTAAGCTTAATTATAGCTCATCGAGTTCAAGCTTTCTTCGATGAAATTCAAGAGATCGATACAACTGAATTTAAGCACGTTTTAAAATCAATTCTCCAAAACTAACAATAACACCAATAAAAAGTCACTCACAGATTGATATCAACATAAAGTCTCATCGAAAACTTAATCTGTTTTACCTTTAAGTCCCTCGCTTGCTTGGTTCTGAAATCCGTAGAAAACAAATATCTCCCGCATTGATAAAAACGTAATGCATGAAGTTCCTCGAAGCAAGATTTCATTCCTGAAAGCTCGTCTTTTTCCACTAAAGCGGCTTCTGAGTATCCCTTAATTAGTATCCTTGTCTTGAGTAGCAAACCGCGAAATATTAAGGGAAATAACGCCTTTAATTTCAACGGTTTTCTCCGCTTAGTAAATTCACAGCAAAAAATCAAAGTGTTTTTCTAGCTGACGTGACATTGGGCCGTGTAACCGCGCGAAAAACAAAGCCTCGCTTTGGTTTCAACATGACGTCGTACGCGCATGTTTTGCGACGTCATACGCGCCCGCGAGCTAGTCCTGCGCGAAGGCAAGCTAGTCCTGCGCGACGGCGGCGGCGGAGGTCGGGCACACGCGCGCCCGCGAAACATTCCGCTAGCCATGACCATGAAAAATGACGGGCATGGTTCTATGAGTATGGAGCTGCGCAGCCAGGCCTTCGGCCTGGCAAGTGCTCCGCTAAAAATTACACGAGAAAACAATCTCTGTAAACCCGTAAACATAAAATCTCCATGTTATCTCTGTAAAAAGTGAACGAAAAAAAGTGCATGAAATGTCTGTAAAATGTATACAAAAAATACACAAAATATTAATGTAAAGTACATAAAATGTTTGTAAAATGTAGATATTTTAAGGCACAAAATCTTAGCAAAATGTTCACGTTTTCTCTGTAAATTAAGCACGTAAAAGGGACGCGTGAACAATGCACAACATAAAATGTCAATAAAATATCTGTAAAAAGTTAACGAAACTTTGAACAAAATGTTAGTAAAATGTCCCCGATAAGAGCACAAAAAAATGTCACAAAGGAGTTCATGTCAGTAAAAATGTAGAAAAATTTATTGCAACTATAATTAATACCTTTCAATAGAATATAACTGTAGAAATTAGACCGTTGCTACAGATAAACAAATGGTTTCTACAACTTGACTGCCATAAAACTGAAGTTCTAGAAAAAGAGAATAGCGAAATTCATGTTTTCTCCGTGTATATGCATTTTATGTTGTTTGAGAAGCACTTTCGTCAATCTATGCTCATGTTGTCATAAAGGTATTTCTTAAGATATACATGTATTTTATGTGTTAAATCTTGATGTAAGCCCATATGTTGTATTTCCTAAGAATCAGAACAAGAATACACTCAAAACTAAATTATAACAACGTACAAACTGTAATAATTAATTTTTCTCTTAATCTCAATAATTTAAGGTATAAAAATTAGTCCAACAACTGGGTTACATGGAAGTATTTCTAAAATAAATAGTATCAAGGAATCAATAAATTATTTTATTATAATAATAAAACATTAAAACTTTGCTCTTTCATGAGAATAGCACTAAACACGGTATAGACATGTAGCAGATTTCAATAAATGTTCATTTAATATGTAAATAATAATAATTAAATAAATAATTCTGAAATTATTATTGAAATAATCTCATATAATAATAAAACTGTTTCAATGATATGTTCATAGATTGTATTAATTATCGATATTTTTATTATTATTATTATTATTATTATTATTATTATTATTTATTTCTGCACAATCCTGTAGAGTGATTTTACTTAACCCGTGAAATAAATAGATAATGGACTACTATGCACTAATTCCATTGTATTCGTTTGTTCACTGTGGCTGTTTGGCCATAATTGTTGGATACTGTTTCACGAGTGTAGTACAGCTGGTAAATTCTACTTATGTTTAACATTATACTTTTCCCGGCCTGTTAAATCAATAAAATCGATGATCGATAAAATCGATATCAATGGATGCCAATTAATCGATTGATATTGGAAATTGATGATCAATCGATGACGTGTGTTTTTGTGATAATTCGATTGGAAATCGATGGTCAATCGAATTATCACAAAAACATACGTCATCGATTGGTCATCAATTTCCAATAAAGTCAATTTATTGATATCGATTTTATCGATTGCCATCGATCCCTGGTCGCCTGGTCGCCTATTCGATCCTTGGTCAACACTTACACTGAAAACGGTTTTTGAAGTCGCCAAAGTGGAGCGACTAAATCCCTCTGTAGGTGACCAAGTTGTCCGCGATCATCAGTCACCTTAAAAGCGTTGCCACGATCTCCCCTTTTCTTGCTTGCGCAGAAGTTGTCACCAATTGCAACAGTGAATGAACACTCCTGGTACCCTTTCACAACGACATCAGACATCACAAGGGTAACTTCCCGCTCGCGATGCGGCGTGTCCTGACCAGATATTGTGTTTGGAATTTTGTTACACGAGCTCCGAGAAAACACGTAAAAATCGAAAAAATCAATAATTTGCGGGACATTTATTGTGATTATCGATTGATCATCGATTGGCCGATATCAATTAACTAATTTTATCGATTGAGCAATTGGATTTCCGATGATCAAGTGTCATCGATTTAACAGGCCGGGTACTATTTAAATCCCATTTTCACCCTTGATTCAATGGGTTCAAATGGGTTCTCAATTCTTTCATATTGCTCCAAATACGTCCACCCAATTATTACTATTTTGCCTTTATCAAAAAGTGCTTTTCCTAAAAGTATAACCAATCCTTCCTTAGTATATGACTGTCCTTTTGGAACAGTCACACCCAATAATTATTTCGTCAGTACCTTCTTGACATTCATGGTGACACTTTTCACTTTCCCTTTTATTAAAAAGTTCCTTTCCTAAAAGTATGACTAAAGCTTCTTTGCAATATGTTTGACCTTTTTGGAAAAGTCACACTCCTTTTTGAAATTCATTAGTTTACATCACTGAGTTTCTTGGCATTCAGAAAAGAAACAATGCAGCAATTGATGCATAGGATGGTGAAATCTGAAAGGAAACAAAATAATGCATGCCAGTCAGAATTTATTGTTTTTTTATAATTTAAACAATGACTTTGAGACCTCCATCAAAATCAGCTAGTCCCACACTAGCTTTTCAAAATTATTATTAGCCATGTCCTACACTGTACACACTGTACAAAGTATACAAGAGCAGGGCTTTGCTGTAGCAGTGCCTGGTGTTTCCTGGCAACTTACTTTTGCCCTGAGGCAACTAGGAAATTTAAGTTTTTGCATAAAACTCATAATGCTGGGAACCCTGGTTTTCACAGGTTCAGAGCTTTCAGTTCCCTACAATCTTTCTCAGAGCACAGCCCTCAAGAGCCACCACTCTTGTTTCACTCCTACTCAATGTTGTCATCCCTGCCTAGTAATGGGAAACCTTGCAATACAATAAATCAGCTTTTTCAACAAACACATAAAAATGATGTCGCTAAACCCTCAACCTGAATTCCCTGTATCTAATCACCAAAAATATCAAGCCCATTATAAATGTAATATATATATAGATAGCCCAAGCCTAACAGCGTCGCACTTTGAACAAGCTTAACTAAGGTGAAACTTAACTAAGGTGAAACTTAACTAAGGTGAAAGGTTGGAAGCACAAGAATTAAGATTGACGAACGATATCAATCTGTGAGTGACTTTTTATTAGTGTATTGTTAGTTTTGGAGAATTGATTTGAAAACGTGCTTAAATTCAGTTGTATCGATCTCTTGAATTTCATCGAAGAAAGCTTGAACTCGATGAGCTATAATTAAATGGTACGCGTTTTGCTTTTAAACGTAAACTAATGGATATTTGAATAAATTTTTTCGAAAGAAGATTGTGTTATCCATTTTTATGTGTTTGTTCATTCATTAGATAGATTGAAAAGCGATTTTATGTAAACAAAACAAGACTTTGATTTTATAGTACAGTTCTATCTTCACTCGCATCGCCTTATGCAAATATATTGTGTATTTTTGCAATTTTTGATTTTCAAATCAGTTTCTCGGGCAATTTTTTGACAAACATAAACTGTATTTTATTCGGAAACCAGTGGTACTAGTTATTCTAGACAGAGAAAAGTTGTTTTTGTGAACTTTTGTACGGTCTATGAAAATGTACTGTGCAGACGGTCGCGTAATACTGTTTTTGAGAATTGCTAAAATTGAAAAAGCTTGAACTCGATGAGCTATAAGCTTAATTAAATGGTACGCGTTTTGCTTTTAAACGTAAACTAATGGAGATTTGAATAATTTTTTTCGAAAGAAGATTGTGTTATCCATTTTTATGTGTTTGTTCATTCATTAGATAGATTGAAAAGCGATTTTATGTAAACAAAACAAGACTTTGATTTTATAGTACAGTTCTATCTTCACTCGCATCGCCTTATGCAAATATATTGTGTATTTTTGCAATTTTTGATTTTCAAATCAGTTTCTCGGGCAATTTTTGACAAACATAAACTGTATTTTATTCGGAAACAAGTGGTACTAGTTATTCTAGACAGAGAAAAGTCTAGCCATCATGTTTGTGGCAATGGACAGACATCACTACAATAAGGCATCTCTCGTGGATCAGTGATGTACAACACCAACAGGAAAACGTCCCTGATTACTATGCTGCCAAGTCTGCTCTATGTTCTGTCCTGAATAAGAAGAAGGTCGAGATCTTCCATTCCTCATTGAGATCTAGAATAACAAAGACAGACAAAGGACGTAAAATCCAGGAAACGGCGAGGCTGATTGCAAGATCAAATTTTGAGCAAGATGGATTTGAGAACACATACGTTCCACAATATCTACGGGGATACAGTGACCAAGACTTGCTTTTGCTCTCAGGTATGTATCAGTGAGAGATCTACAGGGCTTCTGGGAGTTTACCATAATATATCAAACACAAGTAACAGTGTTTTATCAGATATCCAAACACCACAAAGTTTATGTTGTTTTCAATTAAAGAAATTGAAAACACACCAAGTGTATTATTGAGTTATGTAACCATGTGGAAATTTTTAAGAACACGAGAGAAGTGCAGAACTTCTCAAGTGTCTTTAACAATTCCCAAAGTGCTTGTATAACTCAACAATGCACGAGGAACAAGTTTTTTATTTCTTTTATAAAATCAAAATGGCTATAATTTAACCTTAGGTGACGCATGTGCTTCATCAAGTTATAATGAACTCAGTTTAACCAATCATAGAGCGTGCATTTTCTTGAGCATTTTATAAGTAAAAATAATGCCTGCCTTGTAACAAAAACAGAACATTATTTCTGCACCTGTACTGTATAATTACAGGTTTGGCATCTGAAGGAATCCTGGCCATGTTTGAGAGAGTGGCATTAAATCTGGGCAAATCTTACATGCTACCAAGGAAAATTAACAGAGCTGGAAAACCTTATGGCAAGGCACCATACTATCTTGCAAGTTTTAAGAAGGAATTCAGTACAAAGTCTTTACCTTTGGGGTACAGATGGCCTTCTTCCAGACCACAGCCTCATTTAGATTGTGATGCAGAAGCCTGTCATCATCCATCTAATTAAAAAATACAGCGACTGTCCTGTGGTCATAAGTTCCACTCTTCCTGCATCTCTGATAAGGGTGGTAACAGTCTTGGATGCATCATCTGTCTTCCGAACTTGATCTCTGATATCCAGAAGCTGTCTCAGTCCTGGAACAAAGGACTCATGTCTGTATCTAATGAAGAGGATAATGAAGGCGGTGAAGAACACGATGATGGTGATGACGATAACGATGATGATGATGAATCTTCTAAGCTAGACAAGCTGCCTAAGGACAAAGATCACCAATTTTTTAAGTCACCCCTGTTTGAGAAACATATTCAGCAGAAAGTTGACAACATTAAGGCAGCTATCAACGCCCAATCAATAAGTCATGAGGAGTAGCCACATGCTTGTAATCAAGTAAACATTCTTAAGGCATTCCTGGAGGCTAGTTTTAGCATTTTCACCACATATCTACATGCATAAAGTCAGTTGAAGAAATCACTTTTTTTGTGTGGGAAGTACGTCAGAGAAAAGTCAGAGAAAAGTCAAACACACAAAAAAATTGTCTAAAAATGTAATTATGCATTTTTATGAAAAAGGTAATGCCACTACAAGTCTCGTATTTGAAGGCATTTGATGTACTTGCACAAAAATGATCGTTTAAGTACGCATTTTATGCCTGCCAAGTTTCAAGCCCTTCTGATAAGCCTACGAAAAATAATTTAAATGAACATGCTGCCAACTTTCAAACAACGTCCATTTTTTCTCAAAAAATTGAGCTGGAATCAACAAAAAAAATCAGCTTGAAAGCATCGATTGTGTTGGTTTAGTCTCTTTAGCCTCCAGGAATACCTTAAGTTTCAGTAATATAACTTACAGCTACCAGGAGCTATAATGTCTTGCAATAAAATGGTTACAACTCAAGAAAGAATGAATCGTACAGAAAATAAATGACAATGGCTGTGTTTTCACGAGGCGGTTTTTCTCGCTTAACATTCCTGTAGGTGATTTGTTTACTGACCACGTTAAGCAGCTTAAAAAAATTATGCGTTTTCACGGACAGAACTTTATTTATTTTTCTTATACCATGCGCGATATATTTTCTTTTGTTAAAACAATAGAAAATTAGAACACAAAAGAACGACAATACAATGCCCTTCTTTGTTGTTTGAAAGCTGGCGAAATGCGATTGGCCGAAATTAATTGCCGATAAGCTTAAGCGACCTGGTTTGGTGGCTTAAATTTAATGAGAATTCTATTGTAGTTCGCCAACTCGCTTAACTTTAAGCGAGTTGGACAAGCAACTGTTTTCACGAGATTTCCGACTGTCACTCGCTCAGCGACTTGAAAAATCGCTCGTGAAAACACGGCCAATGTTATTGGGGGGTGGGGAGGGAGGGTACGAGGCGATAATAATATGGATCAACATTATTTTTTTGCATATTGATTAAAAAAATTGTAATGTGTACAATTCATTGAGCTCTAAAAATTATTGTGTAATGACTGAGCAAAGCTAATCTGAATGATTACATGAATGGAAGAAGAACAACAGTAATTATTATAAGTTGATACATTGTACTTGTAAAATAGTAGAAATGGAAATTGAGTAAGCATATCCATAAAAGCTCAAAATGATTGGGTAAAAATGTCAAAAGAAGTGAAAATTGACCACATCCAATGTCTACATGTAGATAATCGCAAAATAAAGAAATGTATTTCAAAATTATCGTTTATAAACAAGCGGTCTTGAATCTTTTGTGATAACTTATCATCTTGAATTTTTTGTGATGACTTACATGTATCATCAACGTGTTACAGAGATTTCAAACTGCTTGTAAAATTGACAATGAACCGAACATATCATCGAGCGTTCTTTTAAAATATTTTTAATTTACAAGCGGCCTTGAATAATTTTTATCCAGCCGTCAAAAGGCAACGGCCAATGAATCACGATATTTTCGATTCCTGCTTGCTTCGCAAACATTGCCAATATCAACAAGCGTTCTTCAATCTTTCACGATAACTTGTTGACAAATCCAGATTCAGCTGTGCTGGTAAATTGAACTAGCAAATGTTTTGTTTTAAGGGCAATCGTAATTACCTCAATTTATTGTCTTCTACAGCCTCACGGCGGGCGGAAGGCACAAAAAATTGATTTCACCCGTTATAAAAAGGCGCAGGGTAGTGATTGAAACGGCAAACAATTCAATCTATGCAAAATTTCTTATCAATGTTTCTTTGGCGCGATAGTCATTGCGAGCGAAATGAACAAGCGCCACATGTCGGCACGGCATGCATGCATTTCATAACACAAAGATCAATATTTTCCAACTTACCTCTATCGCATGATGCAAATTACATGTTAAATCCAACCAGTCTTTAAACTTCCTGCAAAAGCTACATACAGTACCAATCTTCTGCTTTTCCTGGATCCCCATCGTAGTTTTCGACAATTTCGAGGGCGACTCATGATCACTCAATACGAGGCATCGTCAGAACATTACACAAAATGACTCTCCTGAACCGCTATTCGTTATGGTCGTGGTTTGAGTATCGAAAGACCCGTTTGAGGGGGTCAAACTCACAAAAAAAAGAGAAGTATCAAGGATATTTTCCGCCTTAAAACCACGCAAAACACCCAACCCCTTCATCGAACACGAAGCGAACTTAAAACTCGGAAAACTCGAAGCACCCTGATGGCAATGACCACTGACCAGTTACTTTGACGTCATAAAAACGTATTTCCGCGGTGCCGTACTGCCCCGGTAAACTGATCCTTGAAAGGGTACTCGTCTTTCTCTGCATGCTGTACTCCAAGATCCAAAGGAGGAGGGCAAGGACTGTTATCTGGATTTTCGGGTAATGTGCCACGACATCCAGTACACCTGCTGATCCTTCTGTTCATTTTCATTACAGTAAAGGGATTGTTGTTGTACCATGGTTTTCTACCAGCCTTTGGCTGTCACCTGTCAAAGTACAAACGTTCACAAGGTAAATTTGGTACAAGTCACTGGTTATTTTTTTTTGGTACCAGCCTTTGGCTGTCACCTGTCAAAGTATAAACGTTCACAAGGTAAATTTGGTACAAGTCACTGGTTATTTTTTTTTGGTACAAGTCACTGGTTATTTTTTCACTTTGGCAAAGATTTAGAGTCATTTCAAACTTTTTTTAATGAAAATGCCAGGCTGCTTTTCAAGACATCGCCTATTTTTCCTATGCTTTTAATAAGAATAAGTACCCAAGAGTGATACAGCTGAACATTACTTTAAAATCTCTTAACAATGTGTTAAATTTCAGGGTGAATTAAACGCATAAATACCTGTTTGGAGACATTCCCGGATAAATGTATCCATGAGTGGGGGCCAAGGTTTGTGGCATGGTCTGTGGCAAATAACCTGTGTTCGAAGACTGGACAGGAACGTCTGATGTCAACAATCCATGTACATGGCTTCCTAACATCATGGTGCTTACCATCGCAAAGCTATCTGGGAGCCTGGACTGGGTTGGAGCTTCCATCGTCTGTTGCTGAAAACTACACATGTTGTCAGGAAACATTGCCATGTTTGGTGTATATGTATTCATTGTTCCAGCGGTACTTTTAGGCGGAGCTGTTTGCACCATCAAACTGCCAAGATTAGGATAATATGGCTTATTCTCAGTACAAACATTCCTGGAAAGAGTGGACTGAAAGTAATAATCTGTCCCAAGTCTCTGTACGGCACGACTACCTGCTGCGGCAAGCTGGCAATAGGAACATTACTTGCTGTGCTGCCTGTTGTGACCTGACTGTATCCAGAAACAAATGACTGCATTCTTGCATGCTGCATATTCCCTGAAACTACTCCAAGAGTATCACGACCATTATCAACACTGGCTATGGGCATCTGTTCTGGCCTGGGAGGGAAGACTGGTTCCAGAAGCAGACAGGAGGGATGACTCGATCCAGAAACAGATGACTACAGTCTTGCGTGCTGCATGTTTTCTACCCCACGATTATCACGAGTATCGCCGCATTGATTCTTCTTTTGTGATCTGTCTCGACTTTGACGGTTGCCCTTTTTTCCAGAAGAGTTAGTGTTGATATTAACTGTTGCAAGGGATGTGAAGTTGTACGACTTAGCCTGATAGCTCTCCAAATGCCTTTAACACTGGGAAAGGAATAATACTTTCAAGGCCACTGTTTTCTGGTGTAGTGCTAAGAGTAGGGAGCTGGACATCACTGCGGCTCGAGAGTACACAATGTTGTGGATTTGCAGCATACATTTCACTGATCGCAAGCTTGTAAACTCTCAGGACAGATGATCGCCTCTGGTCTTCTCTCATGTCATACCACTTTGATGCTGGTACAACAAATGAAGAGAACACATCTCGGACATTATACTCACTTGACATTCCACACAGCGCTTTTGCAAACTCTGTTTCTTGACTGTAAGCCAACTGTTTCATGCCACCAACAAATGCACATAGCCCCGCTTCTCTATGATCCATCTTATGCTTTATTCTTTCATTGTTGATCTCACTGTAATTGGTGTAGAACGTCTTTGGTGGATTCCCCAAACCTGCTTTGGCACGAATATCGGCAGTCATGGACTACTTCATCATCGTTGATCGGTCACTGAGGTACTTGCAGAGCCTCTCTCCTCCTGGCAGTTCTTTCCAGGTCGTGATGTGATCTTGCAATGCCTGGTCAAACTCTTCTTCAAGGCCGCGAGTCTCCTCATTAACAAACATTTGACCAATGATTGCATTTATACAGTTCTTCATGGCTGTTTCAACATTTTGCTGGAAGTGGCGAAAACATCTCAATGAAAGACTGACTTGCAAGCTTTAATGAGTTAATCTTCACCGTCAGTTCCAAAAGCCTGCATAGACTGCAGCCTTGGCTGTAACCCAACCAACTGTGATGTTAAGTAGTGGTAGGCCTGGAATGTCTTACTCTGGTGAATAAGAATTGGCCCCAGAAAAACTGGGCATAGCCCGGTTCTGTTACGTTCAAGCACAACGTTTCGGAATGAAACTGGTGTTACATTAAAAGGCCCATTGTTGAATGTGGGATCAATTGACACTGGTCTAAAATCTACTCCATCTGTACAAAATCGGTTGCCAACAAACACATTGGCTCAGGGTGATTGACGATTGATCGAATGAAATCGCGATCATCTTCTTTGGCAGCTGTCATGAGGCTCAACAGTTCATCCCACTCTTTCATGTGTTTATCGCCTGTTCAAGCTGTAGCTCTGATTTTCCGAGCGGCGTAATGACCTTGGTGAGTGCTTTTTATTTGTTCAGCAGGTGATTTGGCATCAAATATTGAGCTACCAAACTCACCCTCTGTTAGATCAATAGCTTCTCCTACCTGATGTCTTGCAAGATTGCACTCCAATTTCTGCTTGACAGAAAATTTGGTTGCAGTAAATGGAATATTGTTTCTTTTGGAATTTCCAAGGTGTGCCAATTTCACCTCACCCTCATTTAATTTCCCTGTTTCTTAAGAGATAAATTCTTCTATGAAAAGTTATGTTCTTGGATTGCCGATAATAGTATCGCTGTAGCAGGAACTCAGATCTGCATTTCAGGGGGCATCTTGTTCTTGCAAGGACTTTTATCTGGAGAGATGTTTTGCCCTCATCTACATTCTCACCCTCATCTTCATTACTGCAAATCTTGATGGTGTGTGTTGGTTGGCCTGTATTGGTAAAGATGCCATTGCCATCTGCTACAAGATCTTTCAGAGGAACACACTTCAAATCAATCAAGAACACGCCATTGTATGTCACCCTCATGGGATGTTGTTCACAAAGACTACCAGGTTCATTCTGAGATCTTAAGACCGCTTTTACCACATCTGTAATACCAAAGGTGCGAGCAGTTTTTTCATATAAGGCATTTTAGCATATCCTTCGTGGAAGAGGGATTCAATACTCCCACCGTCTCTCTTCTGTTCATCTCTGTTACAGCTGTTTTTAAAAAAATAACAATAAACTTCTGAGAATTGTACTTGTTAATTAAATTAACTATTATTTGAAATTGACTCAACTATAGTGTAAGAGCAATATCTCTGCATAGGAAAGGCATAAATGGCGAAGTCTTGTAAGTCATTACTTGTGAATTACAATAAATAATAAAAACTTACATGGAAGACGATGTTTCATCTTGCTGTAACACCTGCATGATGAAATGACAGATTTTATGTTAAGGGCAAGTGTTCAAACAGATAGCAGAACCATTAAAAAAAACAATTTAAAGGCAAATAATACAAATGCTAAAAGTGAAAACATTAATCATACAATCCATATACCTCGTCTTTAATTTCCATCTTTTTAATTTTCTTGGGAACTTTTGAAGTGAGCCCAAGTCCCTAAGAAAAAAAATATATGTCAGCCACATGCAGGCAAGTCGGTGGGCAATAGTTCAAATCTGAATTAATTACATTATGTAAATCAAGTGTGATGATTCGGTTTTGGGTCACCGTTTTAAGAAATTCAAAAACCATTCAACAAATGTCAACTTATTCGTTTGCCTCTTTCTTAGTGTGGTGGTTAGGGACTGAAACAAATGCATGACAATATTACCCCACCAACTACTCTTGGCAAAGTTGTTCCTTTCATTTATAAACAATCAATACTTTTTTCAAGTCCAAGTATCTTGCAACAACCCTGATTGAGAGGACTGGCCTAGAATTGGGAGTAGTTGCACAATCATAATTCTGTCTTCTGTTAAAGGTAGTATGGTTTCCTTCAGTGGTATAGATAGTTTTCACTTACGTGACCTTCAGTCCTGTGGGACTCAAATGACAAAGGCTATGGCGGCCATGTTGGTGCACATAACAAAAGAAGTTCATTAAAATTCTTTTGTAGGTGTGCATATGTATGCATAATTTATGATAAGACAAAGGACAAATTCCCTTGAGAACATCACATGACTAGTACATTGGGAAAACAAAACATACAAGCTAGAGGTCTATTTCGATAATTCTTGCATCCCACGAGAAACCCGAGAGAACGTTAACGAGGAAATGAGTTCCAGTGCGAGCAACTCGGATTCGCAATGAAGTGATTCAGAAGTGGAATTGGATGGCTTTGTTGAACACTGCTTCGAGGTCATGTTTGTTCCAGATACGGATGTCCAACAAGTAAACATGTAGTATTGCTGTATATCCACGCCTGGAACAAACATTACCTCGTAGCAATAACAGGTGGGTGTATAAAAGAAAATGCTGGGTATTTGTATATAAAAGGTGTGTCAAGTGTGAGGGGGGGTCATGCAAAATTTCTCACTGATCAGAGGGGGAGGCAATAACTAAATTCAATCCTTTAGAGGAGGTATTACCTAATATTTTCCAACTTGAAGCCCATTTTCCAACCACCCTCCTGATAATTATTGCACAGTCCCTTAAACAAATAACACTCAAATATCCAACAACGTGGTGTACATTCTGTGAATCTCAAGACCACCGACCACGAAAAGGCAAAAATAACAGTTTGCCTTGTCGCAACTGCTGATGGAGGGAAAAAGAAACAATTTTTGTGTTCAAAAGTGCTAAACGGGAAGAAAACAGTACGGTGTTTTGAGATTTGAAATAACTTCCCTCTCTATTAAACCCGCCTCTCTAATAAGTCCGCTGTTAATGAGGCCTGAAATTAAATAAGCCCCACAGGGGCTTAAAAGAGCCTTTACGGTACTTAACATTTTAATTCTTTTATAAGAGTAATAGTAACAAATAGTTAAAAAGAAAACCCTTGCTTGCGTGTTATTAGCCCTATTCTGTCTGGACTTTCTTTTTTTCAAGAAACTGGGTGTGGGGGACTCCCACATACACCAGGTGGCGGTTACATGCCAATAATTATGACATCATATCACATCAAGAATTCTATGTTTATCCTTCGCTCGCCAAATTACGGCTGATAAATGGCAAGTGAACGGCTTCAACGAATAGCATTAATGAGCTATATTTTTGTTGTGCGACATTTGTTTACACAAGGGCATCTTTGTAGATTCTTCGTCCCTGATGAGAAATAAAAACCTCGCCAGCTGAATCCTAAACGAACAACTCTGGCCATTCGAACGGATGACTGTAGCCGTTCGAATGGGTGAAAACTTTTCTAAACGGATTATGCAAAAGCCGTTCGAACGGATGGCGTTTTTTTCTGAACGGATGACTCAAGCCGTTCGAACGGATGGCGTTTTTTTCTGAACGGATATCCTTAGCCGTTCGAATGGATATTATTTTTTCCAAACGGATGACCCAAGCCGTTCGAACGGATGCAAATTTATTCTGAACGGACGATAAACGGCTAGTGAATGGAAAACAGTTAAAAACGGAAAACCGTTAGTGTACGTTTTCGCGTGAGTGGTCACGTTTAGAGCAAGAGTCCTGCTCGTCGCTTCGCCGTGTTTGCTTATACACAATACTTCAACGGTCTGGGTCACATAACTCGTAGTTTAAAAGAAAAATATCCTTCAGGAGCTGTAAAACAACTGAAACCGTAGGCGAAAGCAATTCTAAAGCCGCTGGCAACGAAACAAAATTCATGAACGTTTCAAATCACGAACGCGCCTTGTCGTCATTCAGCTGTCAGAGAGATAATTCCCGCATTTCTGGGACTCCAGAACATGTTAACTCTGCCCGCGAACCCGCCGTCGAATTTAGAACTGACCGAAAGAGTCGGATAAAAATAGTTCTGAACAGGAAGAAAACAATAATCCAGAACAAATCGACAAAACTATTTTTAACCGAGCGACACGTTAGACGACCGATTAGAAGCAGCCGATTTAGATTCGCTCGATCGCTTACGGCTTCGCCGCTCACGGGTACAGGTCCTTGTGAAAAGAAAACAATAATCTGCTGCCTCCCCAGGCAAACCACCAAGAAGCTTCTTTAAAGGCCATTCAACTCATCCAAGACATGTAACACTTTTACGCATCGAATGACGAATTCATGGACAAGTTGTTTACACACGCATTCGCCAGAACGTCTGGGATTCTGAGAAATATTTCATGTGCTCGTTTACAAACGATCTCGTGTTTCCTATGAGTGACAGTTTTCTAGCCCAACGCGACCACTGACTCCCTCAGGAGCCTCTCAACCAATATAATTTTTTTCGCTCTCAAACGATTTTCATGGGCCTCTCGGGCAGGCGCTACTTGCCTCCTCGCGTGTCTCCCTCGCGCGCCTCGTTCTTTCTTGCGCCCATATTATTTTCATGCGCCTGCTACGCAGGCTAGAATTTGAAGTATAGTTAGTTTTAACTGACATTCCGTAGTGTAAAAGGAGGCTTTTACAAATAGCTGAGAAAAGTGAGAAACGTGGTACCTAGGCTCGTAACAAATTATTCAATAGTAAAAACAAGGCAAGACCCCATCAAACACGAGTCGAAGAAGGTAGTGACTGTATAATGCTAAAAGAACCTTGGTTGTTTATACTGCATCCAATATTCCGTAATTAGATATTTTGATGATAGTCTGTGATGTGCTCTATAAGATAAAGTAAATATTATGCGTTGTGGCGCCGCTGGGGCCCGTGACGTCATCCAATATAGCCGCCAAGATGGCCGCCGGGAAAATGCCGGAAATTAAAAATATATTTTGCTAGAGTTCAAAAGTAACATACAATTAAATATTTTGATGCTTTTGTAAGCATTTTATATGTATTTTCACCAAAAAAGGACTTGAATCCATGCTACTTATGACGTCATATCTCGTTACCATAGCAACCGGCTGTCGCCAAACTTTACCAACTTGTGCCTCAAAGATTAGCGAACAGCTACCAAAGACGTGATGTGCTAATCATAAATGGTCTTGAAAATATCGGAGAAAAACCTTAAGGCCTGGTTTTAAAGTCTGTTTCGATAAAAAAAATAATGTTCTCTTTTTTCGTATTGCCAATAATACACTTTGTTTCCCTCCCCAAATTTTGCGTAAACTATTGTTTGTAAATGCTCTTGGGAGGACTTCATATTCCCAAGAGCATTTCAAAACAGTAATTTATGCAAATTTTTTTTGGGGGGAGGGCAAACAAAGTGTATTATAGGCAATTTGAAAATAGAGAATGGTTTGACATTTAATATCTTTGGCTACATTGCCAAAACCAGGTTGAAATTTTCCCTGAATGTAAATCTCGACGTCTTGTTCTGCCTTAAAGTATAAGTTTGGTCACGTGTCAAGTGATCAAAAATTAAAAATTAAGCAAATCGGCGATATGCCAGCGATTTTTTTTGTATAGTTAGATAAATTAGCTTTCCCGATGGAGTTTAACATATCTAACCTTCTACGTTTGTAATAATTGTCCTTGATTTTTAAAATTACAGTTATAGATAATCAAAGGTTGAATTGTGAACTTAGAAATGACTTTTCTCCTCACAAAATTCTTTTTTGAGAACAGTAGAAGCGATCATTTCAAACGCGAAAGGCTGGAAATATTTAATTTGCATCAGAAAAGCGTTTTTTTATTTTATGTTTTCTCTTAAACGAGACAGCAAGTCGTCAAATATTTGCTAAAAATATGTGCGTGCAGACGATCACGCTCAATTAACCAACTACATGTAAATCAATTATTCATCCTTCCGAATTTTGCAAATAAATTTTACTAAAATACATTTTCTTTCTGGTTAAATTAAGTAGACTAATTACTTAATAATTACAGAGGAACCCAATATCACTCTACCAGCCGCAGCAATCACAAGTTACAACGAGGGGATCCCTGTTAGCATCAGTTGCAAAGCCACAGGAAAACCAGACCCAGATGTGGGATGGGTTCATAACGGACAAGTAAAGACTTCTGGACCTAAAACAGCTTATCTCACTTTTAAAAAAATCAGCAAAGCAGATGCAGGGATGTACACATGTAGGGCCAACAACTCTGCAGGAACGAATGAAAAACACCTGAATATTGCAATTAACTGTAAGTACATTTGATTTATGTCATGTATCATTAGGATCCTGTATATATGTAGTTGTAGTTGATAGGATTCTTGGGTGAGGCCAGGGGCGCTTTCCATTTAAACAAAAATTCCGGAAATTCCGGGTTGGGAAGCGACTAAAAATGGAACGGACATTTTCCGGAATAAAATTCAGGAATTTTAGGACAACCTCGCGACTGAGGTTGTCCTAACGTTTCGGTGCAACGGTGCAACCAATTAGAAAATACTGTTCCATTCACCACACGGAATACCTGGAATTTCAAACCGGAATTTTTGGTCAAATGGAAAGCGCCCCTGGATCTTAAATATTCGTAACCATTATACAGTACGGCTATACACATGTTCATATCCGCCTCATGAGTGTCATTGTCAAGGATAAAGTATGACAACGTCTACCCGCAAAATGTTTACTGGCACGTATACATAAAATTAAAAGCTCGATACATTGTAGATATAAAGGTGCCAGAACCACAATGACTAAATATCCGTTACACATTACTTTGAAACAACCTAACTAGTATATATTAGCATACTAAAACCCAGGACCTCCCTCGTCGATAAGGAAATAATTTCTCTTTCCGCTATGTATTTTATTACATTCATAATACCCTACAAGAGAAATGAAATTCCTTAATGTCCTCGAATACTTGACACAGTACACAAGAGCAGCACATTCAATTCCATTCAAGGAGAAAGCATAGTTCAACAGCTAGAGTCAAACTTTAAGGGATTCGGACACTGACAGAAGAGTCTTCCTGCCGTTCCTGACATATCGGTTCCTCGATGCCTTGGACCTTCATCCTCCAAGTGCAGCGATGAAACGGTCCGATATGCCACTTTCCGAGGCCCGTGAAAGCGCCACCTGATCTTAAGCTGTGTAAGCCATAGTATGCAGGGTCCAACCCAATGACTGCAAATGCGGCAAGAACTTGCGTCTTACAAGCAGTTGCAAAAAGGTTGAGACACTTTCCAAAAAAAAAGCAACCGCGTAACACAAATCAAATCAATGGCATGTGCTACTGACCCCCCTTCCCCCTTTCAATGTTGATGACTGTCAGTTTGAATGGCATTTTTGATCTGGTACAACATTGATAAGGGGGGAGGGGTGGGGACTTGCTGAAAACCATGTTGGCCTCGAAATATGCACTACAGTACACAATGTCTCAACTCTTTTTGCAATTGGTTGTAGCTTTGTGGTAAGACAACTTGCTGTCCTCGCAAAATTGGCGGGGACCTGAGCCTTGAATAACACGGAAACATAGACCAGTAGATATTGCAGAACGCTCCAACAAACACTCGGTCAAGCCAACTGGACAAGTCCGTAAGCCAGAGCGGGCAATAAAAATGTTCTGACCCTGGTGGAACTGGACATTCTTACGTTTCTCTAAAAAAAATGACATGTGAGTTTGGAAAATGGTCAGATTATCGACGAACATCTCACTAAATAAATGTTGAGCCACGTAGCACTGGTAATATAAACAAGGAATCAGAGAATTAACTCTGGACCGACGGAAGATCCGGAGGCCGTGGGTTCGAATCCCACCGAGGTCAAAGATTTTTTTCTTTCCCTCGTGTGGTCCCTCATTTCCTTACTAGGGCTAAAGCTCAGTACAGGGAAAATTTATGGGTTAACCTTAGCACTCTAATTTACACACAGAGTTAATTCTCTGATTCAACATCTTCACTAAGATCGCTCCATCGCAGGAATACACAAAAGCTAACGGCAATCCATGTAGCAGTCTAAAGGTCGGACAGCAAGCAACCCGGTTGAGCATACTTGTCAACAATATCTCTAACGTTAACAGCGGCAAGTGGTCTTTTCTTGGCCAACGGACGCACCAACAAACAATTACTAGAGTCGACGACTTGCACAACCAAAGGGTGTGACGTCGGATCCATCGGTATGGCTTTCCTGTGGGCCCATGATATCCTGTAAAGAGCTGCAACTACAGAACTGATTTCCCCGTTATTTTTTACCAGAATCTCGGACAGATACAAGGCGTTATGAACTATTCGCTGGGAGAGTCGTGAAACCGAAGCACGCAGCCCACACACACCACCGCTTGAATTTGCGACGATATTTGATCACCGTTGAAATGGCGCGGTTGTGATGAAAATGATGTGAAGTAAGGATCCGTGATGCTGTACAGATTCCTCCAGGGCACCGACATGAACACAGACGAACCTAAGGAGCAACGAAGTACCATAAGTCAGCGGTTGGAGCTCTACCCCCTATACTTGAAATAGACGGGACAACAGAATCAAATCAGCTATGAAATCGCACATTACAACTGATACAATCGCAGCGACTTCGACAGAAAAGGCGTCCTAGCAAAGTTAATGAGAATAACAACCATAAAAGGCAAAGCCAAATTGGCAGTGGGGACTTGAATCCACAATGTATGACAAGGGCGTCCCTGAAACCACCAATAGCAAGAAATAGCCGTTATAGACCTCCACTATCGAGTGGGGAGCTCGAGTCGCACAAGGCAACTGATCCAACATCAACCACTTGCCCCCCGAATCAGGGGAGACAACAAGTTTCCTGATAAATAACTACCGAATAATAGCAATACCTGTCTCCACTATCGAATGGGTGAAATCTCTAATACTAACAGAGCAAACACAGACAGTAGGAGTCACGCCCCTATCAATTGAGACAAACTCCGAATTGTTTCTCTGATTTGTCTTCCCGATGATCCAGTAAATGAACTCAACAGCCAGCCAAACATATGCCAGCCACCGACAAGAACCGTGACATGGGGTCCATCATGGGCCACACGAACTACGCCACGATGCACAGGGAGAAACTTAGGAATCCAGAGCCAACTTGCGTCGTCAGAACTGCGTGGATGCTTAAGACCCATGGCTCTCATACATGCAGGCTTCTATGCTAAGCCTCAACAGGAGAAGCCATATCTTACGTCACCAACACCAGAAAACGCATGACATACATCAGTAGTAATAACCAATGGTTGACTGAAAAAATCAGTTCTTGTTGCTAAGGTAAGACCTGGAGCGCCCCAAACACGAGATCCACACACTAATGGGAGTCAATTTGTAAGGCCAAAATCCTGCAGTTCGGGGTTCCACTGGCAAACCACGGTCTCGACTGAACCTGAAAGGAATATCTCGGAATGCAAAGAAATATCCTTGACGTCCTTAATAAAACAAAACGGGACAATAAACGTTCCAACCTCGTGGCAATTAATGATGTGATTGAGCAGTCTGGAGATAAGAAATTGTTCTTCACGTTCCAGGTGCAACTGAAGGCATCGACGCACTCACATCCAGGACACAGCCATCTAGAGCAAAAACGAGGAAGCTGTTTGGAGCGATAGCTAGCAGAGCGGTCCACCGTATGGGAGCCACACAGTAATCCAGCTCCCGAAAATGTTAGGGATTTAACATCCAGTCATCCGTTTCCACTACTCTCGATCAATAGTTAGCCCTACAATTGAAATGACGTGGAATCCATTCGGAATAGAGTATGATACCATGATGGCGACAAATTGTATAGATCCTGACAGCTTTCTTTTGCATCAACAGTACTCTGATTGTCCGATCTTTGCTTGCAGTCCTTATTAGATAGGTAGGAAGCAAATGACTCCAAAACAAGCCTCACAGTCTTTAACTTTCAGTAAGTTGAACTTTGCAAACTTTGCTTCGTTCCACGCACCACGGGCAGCCAAATCACCAAGTTGCATCACGTAGCCACCCCAACCATAGCTGCTTGCATCTGAATAGGTGATACGTCAATACGAGGAGACATACGCCACATAGGCTGGCCAACGACCTCCGAAAAGTTACTTATCCAAACCTGTAGCATCCTGGCCTTCCGGAGAAAGAGTAATGACTTTACTTAAATAATTTACACTATTTTGTGCCCTATAAAGATTTCTCGTAACCAACCGCGACACTGGACCCAAGGCAAGTCCCATTGAAATAATAAGTCCAGTAACCCGGGCGTCCATACGAGCAGAAATCCTCTGGTGTGAACTCAGAATATGGGACAAGAAAACCAGTAAGGCATCTAGTTTCCTCTATGGTACAAGAAATAATCCTTGCTGTATGTCGATGACATAACCTTAACACTCTCCAAATTGATGAGAGGAAAAAATCACTTTTCTCCTTGTTAATGAGAAGACCACAGGCATTCAAGTTCTGTTTCACTGAAAGTGCAAGCTCACCGCACGTAGAAACAGGAAGTAACGCCAAAGCCATCATCCAAATAGAACAATGCATGTGCGCTTTCCCCCACCTCTTTAAAGTATAAGAGGCCGAAGAACTTTCATAAATATAAAAAGGTGCGGTCACTAAATTAAATGGAAAAGGTGCAAATACAAAGTACTTTGGAGCAAAGCCTGCTGGAACATCCTCTTCAAATTGACAGGCATCAGCAAGGTCGAGATCAATAATTAGAACATAGTAATCAACTTCACAGGACTTGCCCGGATCGAGTCACGTGTTAGTTGACAACTGAGTCACGCAATCACGTTGAACATGTCCTGGTTTACCGCACCGGAAGCAACGCGGAATCGACAATTTCCTGTCCGTATTTGGCACAACCACACGCCGGTCCAAGGATGTAGAATAGACTGGAAAATCCTGCGAACTAAGAGCGACCCTGGTAGAATAAGCCGTAAAGAATAGCACGAGCAGTGCGGCGAGACTGAGCTTGCTCTCTCTCCGATTTGGCCTTGTCCTTGACCTTCGTGGCTTCTTTGATCGTTTTTAGGCGATCGGATCCGCAACATATTGATTTACAGCTTCAAGCCATGCTTATCCGCCATCCTAATTAATTTATTTATCTCTTTTACATGTAACAAACCTTTCTCAGCCAGTGCACGAGCTTCCAACAAAGTGTTTGAGACGCGGCAATGTCGCTCAATTTCTCCTCGACCGAGCAGTTAAAGTCATATTTTTTCTTAGTTCCCTTGCGTTTCCACTCAAAATCGTTATCGTCAATTACTCTCTTCCGCTTAAGCGCTCGCAGTTTCATGCGAAGCTGTCCCAGTTCCTCTGTGCTGTGGGCGATCGTTTGCTGTTGAGCGGGGATAAGTTCGTTCGCCCAAGATGGCGGCGACCCAACTGCAAATTTACGGAAATTCCTTCCAACAACCAGGACTTCAGTAACAGTATCAGTGGAAATCTCGACATTTGAAACTTCAGGATGGTCGAGCTGTTCGGAAGCAAGTAAAACCGGCGCTAAACTCGGCTGATCCTGCTCATCGTCGAAGACGTCGGGAAATTCGTTGAAGCTATCCTCAAAGCCGCGGTCATTATTGATCGAATGTCCTTGACTGGAACGCATTCGAAAGCGAGTGACGGGTCCTTAACCCTCGAACGTACACGCAAACGTATATCCTAACCGTGGTACAAGGCGGAGGGTGGGGGGGGGGGGGGGGTCGCAGCAACCCCCCTCCCCCTTGGGTTATTGCGATGTTGCAATATTTCGGAAAAATAAGGAAATTGCAAATATTGTTCGCTAGAGTTCCAAAATAACATACAATTAAATATTTTGATGCTTTTGGTAGCATTTTATAAGTTTTTTCGCTGAAAAAGGTGAAAAACACGCTTTTTTCTTCAAAAATGGGTTGACCACATGTTACTTATGACGTCATATCTCGTTACCATAGCAACCGATTGTCGCCAAACTTTACCAAAATGTGTCTCAAGGATAAATGGACAGCTACTGAAAACTTCATGTGCTAATCTTAAATGATCTTGAAAATATCGGAGAAAAACCCTTGGGGGGGGGGGGGGTGGCAACCACCCCCCCTCTTGTACGTCCGAGGGTAAGACGTCGAAGCATGAGATGCAGTTACTCCGGAAGTGTTTCTAGGCATATTTACGAGTAAGTCCACCATAAGACCAGGCAAGTGTGACACAAGACATTTCTTCGATTTCTACCAAACTTTGCCATTGTAAAGTTTTCGATACAATACATTTATTTTTAAAATTCCAAATAACGTCTGCCATTATTCCAAGAAGAACTGGGCACCCCCCGGTTATTTAGTGGCAAAACCCCTTAAAATTATCATATATTTAGTATAAAATGCACACAATTGTAAAACTCACAGAATTTAAAGGAATTTATTCAAACATAACATGTGTTATGTTTGTCCTTTAAGTAACCTTGTGACTGCAGCGCTGCGCAGTCAGCGGCATGTTGTAAAAGTTTAGCAGCCGCGCCAGATTTTAGTAAGTGGCCGCCATGTTAGCCCTTTCTCGTGTTGTTCAAGTTTTGGATAGTTATCGCCATCCATCGGACATTATACGGCCTAAACGGTAAGAACTGTGGAAAGAACATTTTACGGAAAACCTCTTGAGAGTATTTCACACGATATTTTGAAGTTTAGTACTTGCGAATCACATATTTAGCCTATCATGTATTTGTCATATCAGATTGTTATCTCGGGACTCAGGATCCAAGAACTAAGGAGTAAAAAGCATGTGCTGTACCGAGGACCTGTGAATAAACTGCGTTTGGGACGTTCGTGTTGATTGTTAGCAACTCATCTTGTTGTATGTACTACGGGAGGCCAGCCATAATAACAATCGTTAGACGATCTGCGTGTAGCAGTCATGTCCGTCAACAATGAAGCAAGATACGAAGACCAGGCCAATGTGCCGCTGGAAGAAGAAACTGATGAATCAAGGAAGCGTTTCCTGACGGAGAAAGGGTATACGTATCAACTCAACTTGAAAACAAGTAACTTGAAAACCAAGAAATGTGAACTGGTGAAGCAAATGAGAGGTACTCTACTGAAGCGAGGTCAGTCAACTAAACTAGTAGATTTTAAGACAGAATTCAGCGAGGCGCAGATTTTGCATTGTGAATTTCAAGACATGGTTGAAGAGATTTAGGTTTTTGTGAACCCGGAAGACAATGTGGAAAGTATTGAAAGAATGGTTGATCAAGTTGGCAGAGAATGGTCAAATTTTGAGTGTGAAATTAGGTCAGAGATAAGATATCTGGAATTTGTGGAACAACACGTGGATGACTCAATCTCTGAAGCATCCAAAAGGTCCAGTCGAGTATCCAAGAAAAGTGGCAAGTAAAAAATAAGTTCCAGTGAGAATGTCGAAGAAGTTATGTTTGTTTCAGTTACAAAAGGAAGAAGCTGCCTTAAAAGCTAAACTGGCCTATATAGAGAAGGAACGGATACTGAGATTAGAACACAGAAAGACTGAGTTGACCAAATTAGAACAAGAAAGAAAATTGGAAGAGCTAAGAGTACAAGCAAAGCTTAATGTATGCATGTCAGCAGATAAAGAAGAACTGTTTGATGATCCGGACCTAAACTCGATTCCCCGAGCTGATGAGGTTAAGGACATGGACAAATTCCTTAATTCAATTCCAGTCACAAGTAAGAGTAATCTCTCTCCTGGTCAGCAAGCACATATCTATTCTTCAACTCAGTTAAATGGAGCCCAACCCACTTTCAGTCTCCCGCATGTAGAACATGGAGTACACAGTACGTCAAGCCTCAGTGCCACACCCTTTCAACCACACTCTGTTGTCTTAGAAAAGTGTATGGACAAACTAGTAGAAACAAGTAGTATGTTGGTGGCAGCTACTATGGAGCAGAACCTAGTGAACAGGCAACTAGCAATCTCAGGGCAACTGCCTAAGATTTCAATCCCAGTTTTTAGTGGAGATCCTTTAGGATATCCTACATGGAACAGTTTCTTCAGTGCCCTTATTGATTCCAAACCAGTGGACGCGCAGACAAAATTAAACTTCCTACATCAGTACAGGAAAGCCCAAACAAGTTGTTGATCAGTATATGTTAATTGGTACTGAAGATGCCTATCAGTCTGCGAGAAAGTTGTTACAGAAAAGCTATGGTAACTGCAATGTGGTAGGGACAGCCTTTATGAACAAACTGGAGAACTGGCCTAAGATTGGCGTAAGAGATTCGGAGGCCCTAAGAGATCTTTCTGACTTCCTGCAAAAGATAATTGCCGCCAGGGAAACTACCCCTAGTCTTGCTGTCTTATACTTTGCGAAGGAGAACGTTAAAACTCTAAACAAGTTGCCATTTCAAATTCAGAATAAGTGGAGAGGGATAGTACAACAGTGTAGAGTCTCAAAAGGAAATGGTGTTTACCCTACCTTCGCTGAATTTGCTTCATTTGTGAAAGAGTGTGCAGAGAGAGCGAAGATTCCCGAGCTTGAGGAGCTGTCCAAAACCAAAGAGTTTGTTAGGTCTAGAGGGCCATTCAAACTCTCACCAAAAGGCGAGGAAGCCTGTTCCTTCGAAACCCATGTATTGGATCCAAGCAGGAACGTGACTGCCCAGGGTCAAGGTGAAAAGGAGAGACTCCCAACCTGTTCGCAAGGGAAAAGCGAGAAGAAAAGGACCGAAGCATGTCTGTTTTGCAAGGAAGAACATCAGCTAGACGAGTGTAAAAAGTTTGCAGAGAAGCCGCACAAGGAAAGGAAGGACTTATAAAATGTATGTTCTTATAAACATTTATGCACCAAACAAAGACGAAAATATCGTGAAATTTTTCAAAGATCTGTTAACTAAGCTGGCAACCGAAAATTTGGATTCAGAAGAAAATATTGTGATTGGAGGTGATTTCAATTGGACAAAAAAGGTGGCATAATGACGCCTAGGAAATCTGTGATAAATTGCATCAATGATGTCCAAAGTCAACTAGTCTACACGAATACGATAAATCTCCGTTTTTAAAAATCTACAGTCTGGAGAGCGTATTCAAAAACCTCCGTATTTGTTGCCGAAAACGCCGTTTACGTGTGGACGGGAGGTGCAAACGAAGAAAAAAATCTCCGTTTTCGAAAATATCCGGATACGTGTGGACGGGGCCTTAAGCTATCCGTTAGACGAATCAACAGAAGCGTTTAACGCTTCAAGCTATCCGTTAGAATGCTTTCGTCGACCGTTAGAACGCTTTGAAGGCCGTTAGCTACCCGTGCGTTAGCCGTTAGTTTTTATCCGTTTAACGGATAAGCGTTAGTGTACGTTTTCCCGTGTGAGGTCACAAATGTTGTCCTGTGAAGGCAAAATTTCAGCTGAGGAATGTTATAATATCCTCGATAGTTTTCAAACTAACAAAACTCCCGGGAATGACGGAATTCCTGTAGAATTTTACAAAGTGTTCTGGTCATTAATTAGTGACCCATTTCTTAAATGTGTGAACGAAAGCTTTGAAAAAGGTGAAATGTCTTGCTCTCAAAAACAAGCGGTAATTACTCTAATAGAAAAAAAAGGAAAAGATCGTTCATATATTGAGAACTGGCGTCCAATTTCTCTCGTAAACGTTGACACAAAAGTAATGTCCAAAGTGATCGCCACTAGAATTAAGAATGTCCTTCCAAATATCATACACCATAACCAAACTGGATACGTGAAGGACCGATATATCGGCAAAACAATTAGATCAGTTTTCGATATTATGGATTTCACTGCAAAAAAAAGCATTCCGGGATTAATGATATTTATTGATTTCGAAAAGGCATTTGATAGCGTAGAATGGGAATTTATTCGCTATTGTTTGGAATCCTTTAATTTTGGACCTAATTTCATCCATTGGGTGAAAACGTTCTACAGAAACATACAAAGCTGTGTAATAAACAACGGACTTTCATCTGAATACTTCAATCTTGAACGTGGGGTACGACAAGGGGACCCACTCTCTCCTTATCTCTTTGTAGTAACTATAGAAATATTAGCAATAGCAATTCGACAAAACAAAGATATAAAAGGCATCTCTATTGGGAGTGAGGAGACAAAAATCCTTCAATACGCAGATGATACGACGGTAATACTTGCCGACACAAGCTCTGCTACCGCTCTCTTTAATCTGTTAGATAATTTCAAGATTGTTTCTGGCTTAAAGATTAATTGTTCCAAAACGGAAGCTATGTGGATAGGTTCTTCAATGAATTGCAAAGCACAGCCTTTGGGAATTAAATGGCCCAACGAGCCGATAAAGGCTTTGGGAATTTATTACACGTATGATCAAAAATTGCTTCTCGAAAAGAATTTCATAGAAAGATTAGACAGCATTAAAAACCTGATTAGAATCTGGTCCTCTAGAGGTCTTTCTATTTATGGAAAAATTACAATTATCAAAATCTCAATTAATTCCAAAATTTGTTTTTGTGTCATCCTTAATACCTACCCCAAAAGAATTTGTTAATCAGTTAAACCAGTTATTATTTCAATTCTTATGGAATGGTCCTGATAAAGTCACACGCAGATCAGCGATAAATGATTACTTCAATGGAGGATTAAAGATGATTGATTTTGATAGCATGATAATATCGCTCTGATTGGCATGGCTAAAAAGAATATTTGGCTCAAATGATGGCACCTAGAAACGGTATCTGACATGGCATCTAGAACCCCTTGGCGGCCTTTTTTTGTTTTATTGCAATCATGATGTTAGAATCCTGCCACTGAATACTTCGCTATTCTATCTAGAATTATTGCAGTGGTGGTCAGAATTTAGAGATTCGTTCTCTTCAGAAAAAGATTGGCAACATATTCTTTGGAATAACAAACAAATACTCATTAATAATAAAACAGTTTATTATAAAAGTTATTTCGAAGCTGGTATAGTTCATATCAGTGATCTATCTTTTGAATTAAATAACAAAGATTCCTTTTCCCTAGTTTCTAACAGGATTTCAAAAACTATTTTTTTTAGTTTGGGCAGGTCTTCGACACTCCATTCCTTCCATTTTAAAAAATAGTTCTCCTAAATCAACAACAGGTGAACTCGCTCTAAAAATAGATGATAACATATTTGATGTGACAAAGAAGAAATCAAAAGACTATTATACTTTACTTGTAAGTAGAAAGGCTCTTTTTCCAACTATTGTAAACAAATTGCAGGATGAATTTCATTTCACGCTTGAGGAAGTTAAACAAATTTTTACGATCCCGCACAGTGTTGCTCTTGAAGCATATGTTAAGGAATTTCAGTACAAAATTCTCAACTCCATTCTTTACACTAATGCTAAACTTTACGAAATTGGTTTTAAAACGAGCGATTCGTGCTCATTTTTTTCATCTGAATCAGAAATCACTTCCTATATCTCTGTCCTTATTCAAGAGATTTCTGGCGTGACTTCGAAATATTGTGGCACGAACTTTTAAATGAGAACATTCGACTTTCGTTACAAGATGTTTTAGTTGGACTGATAACACAAAACTCCCCTTCTGCAAAGTTTTTAAACTATCCAATTTTAATCGGGAAATTGTACTTGTGGGATTGTAGAAGAGGTCAAGTTTTGCCAAATATAAATGGATTTAAAAAGAAAATTGCTGTAAAATATGAAACAGAAAGATATATAAGTTTGTATGGTGAAAAGAAAGTAAAGGATTTCTTTAAAGCAAAATGGATAGTGTCACCTCTTGTAAACGCTTGATTAATATGTTATTTATTTATTTATTTATTTATTTATTTTTTATTTTATTTTATTATTGTTTTTTGTTATGTGTTAGTTCAGTAGTTGCATTATATTATTAGTAATATTAGTAGTAATTATATATTTATGTAGGTATGTTAATATTATAAGTAGTTTTTGCTGTGTAAGAAGTATATATTGTAAGTAATTTTAAAATAGTTTTGAACTTCAGTATTGTAATTGTGTAAAATAATAAAAGAAAATAAAAAAATATATATATATATATATATAAAGAAAAAAAAAAGATGAAGGACCCTTTCTGTCCCTAAATGTCCCATTTCTTCATGCAGCTCTCTGTAGACCATTCGGTGAAACTTGAGCGGGAGGCAAGCTGTAGATTTGGGCCACTTCTGCGTCTGAGAATCCCGTCTTCTCCAACAACAAGTTTCTTCCATTCACGTAAGAGGGATTGTACCTCTGGTGATGCCCGGCGCCTGTCTTGCAGTGTGAGTGGTTTGCCGCTATTCTTATGCTGAATCACCTCACTGATTATCTTGTCTCCCCTCTGAGCCTCGTACAGTTCATTAACAGTGAGGGGTTGCACCCGCAGTTCGCAGTCATCATCAATGATGTGTCTCAGTTCATTTGGCTGACTAGATAGCGATAATAACCAAACTGCATCTCCTTTATGTTGAGCATCCAAAGCTTCCACTGTGGCATTAATCCAATCCGGCTCTACTTCTTCAGTGCACATATCCATATACTGCTCCATGTGCATCCTAGAGAGGGCATCAGCATCCTGGTTTGCCGTACCTGGTCGGTATTTTATCGTGAAATGGAAGTCGGCCAATTCTGCTACCCAACGGTGACCAGTCGCATTGAGTTTCGCTGTAGTTAGTACATAGGTCAACGGATTGTTATCTGTGTAGACGGTAAAGTGTGAAGCATAATACAGATAGTCTCTAAACTGCTCAGTTACGGCCCATTTGAGAGCCAAAAATTCAAGTTTACTGGAGTGAAGATGGTAATTTCTTTCCTCTGCAGTCAGTGCACGAGATCCATAGGCAATCACCCTCAGTTGACCATCTTGCCTTTGGTAGAGTGCTGCTCCAAGACCTTGTTCTGACGCGTCAGTGTGAAGAATAAATGGCTGGGTGTAACGAGGGTAAGCCATCACAGGTGGTTTGCTAATCGCACTGATAAGCTGATCCAGCGCAGCTTGATGTTCACTTGTCCAATTGACTGGCTCCCGAGATGAGACTTGTCCCCTGTGTTTGACTGGTCTTGTTTTTCCCCTCTGACTTCGCTGTCGTGGTTGTCCTTTCCTGTCAGGTTCCTTAAGGAGATCATAAAGGGGTTTTGCCATCTTGGCGACATCCTGAATGTACCTCCTGTAATAGCTTAATAGTCCAGTCAGTTTGCGGACTTCACCCACATTCTTTGGTGGAGATTCTCCTAAACTCGTAACCGCTTTAGTGCTTTCCGGATCAATACTGTATCCGGCCTGGTTTACTATTCGACCCAGATAGCGGACCTCACGCTGGAACAGACTGCATTTGCTTGGTTTCAATTTTACTCCATGTTTGCGTAGGCGTCTCAACACTGTTCGCAAATTCTCCACATGTTCCTCAAACGTTTTACTGTAAACAATGACATCGTCCAAGTAAGGGATGCATATTTCATCACGAAGACCTTCCAAACAACCTTCCATAAACCGCTGAAAGTTTGCTCGCGAGTTACTTAATCCAAATGGGATCCGAGTCCATTCATATAGGCCCCAAGGTGTAATGAAGGCAGTCAAATGTTGACTCTTTTCACCAACAAAGCCTTGGTGGTATGCTTTGCCTTGATCTAATACCGAGAACCAGGAATTCCAACCCAGATTGTCTAGTGTCTCTTGAATTCATGGTATTGGGTGTCTATCTGGGACAGTCTTGCGGTTCAGCTCCCTGTAGTCAACGCACAAGCGTAACCCGCCATCTTTCTTCCTCACGCACACCACAGGAGAGGCATAATTTGACTGAGACTTCGTTATCCACCCACGGTTGAGAAGGTCTTCAATATAGTCTTTCACTTCAGCATACAGTGGACGGGGTATTGAGGCATAGGTTTTCTGGACTGGTGTAGTGTCCGACAATTCCAAGTTCAATTGAAGTCCCTCTATCCGTCCCAAATCATCAGCATCCTGGGCAAATGACTCAGCCTCTTCTTCCAGCATTGTCATGGCCAATCGCCGTTGACTATCCGTCAGGTCACCTAACACTACAGCCGGTGTTTTGCAGGATCTTTGTTTACCGAGTCCCATGTTGGGTTGACTTGGGTCACTCCCTTGGTCCTGAGGCACTGGTGGGCTTTCATCCTTGGGTGAGGTGCAATCTGTTTCCCTTGGAGCCACCTCTTCAGGATGGGGAAGGTCTTTTCTTACAACTTCTAAAGGGGTAACCGATTGGACTAGCTGCAAGTGTCCCAATAGTGTTCGCCGGCCAAGAACTACATCATGCTTTGATGAGTTGCGAACTGTAATGTTAACCCTGTGTGGCGATCCTCGCGGTAAAGTGAGGAGCTGCTCTTCAACTTATAAACCAGCTTGCCAAGTCGCCTCTGGAGCTGGTTCAAACAACACCGGTGTCCTCTCTTCTAACGGACCACAATCAACTCTACACGGCACTGTCACTGTCTGTTCACGTGGCACTGTCAGGTTGCTCTAACCACTCTTCAACACACTGAGGTCATCCTCACTTGCTGTTTGCACCAAATCAACCAACGCAGTGACACTCTCCTTTGTCACCTCCTTTAAAGCTGTACTCATGATGTCAACAATGGAGATGTCCCCTCCGGTTTCTGTATCCTTCACCACTTCTTCTATTACATTGTTCCCAATGATCGGGGTTTCCAGCTCATCTCTTGCAACAAGGAGTGGTACAGTTAGAGGGTTGGATGTCTCTGTGTTAGAGGAGAGGTGAAACTGTACTTCCACCCATCCCTCAAATGGTATGGTTCCACCATTCGCTGTTTTTAAGTTCAGTCCCGTATCTTCACCAAGCAACTCTTCAATGTTTCTTAACTTGGAGGAAGGCAAATATTCGTCAAGCCAGCTCTTTGACACAATCCACACTTGTGCCCCCGTATCCCAAAGGGCTTCAACTGGGACCCCATTGAAAACACATGACACCTTACACTTCTTGCCTACCAACCTTGCGACTGTCACTTGCTGCTTGGGTGTCAAATGACTAGCAAACACATAACCATCCCCACGTACCACTCGTGAACTATTCTTTGCTTCTAGTTGTTGAATCGCTTGGTAGAGACCCCTGTGACTGTCCCAGTGGTTTTTCTGACATTTTCGCCCGCAATACCGAACTGATTTACAACCGGAACACTGCTTGAAACTTTGGCCTTCCGCCGTAACTCTCTGACAGTTAACACATTGGTGGGACTTGACAAAACTATCCTGGGGCGGGGCTACTTCCTGTCCCTCGGTGGTAGCCCCCGCCTGTTTCCCGACCCCGCTTTCTCATAGCTGGTATTCCGTTTCCGACACCCACGAGCCCAATGGTCACTACTACCACAAATGTGACAATGGTCACACAGCTCCCCCCTTCCTTCCTTTTGGCAGTTGATACAGCCCCTTGGGCCCTGATACCACTGTTGATTCTGATTTACTGGTGGCGTACTGTTGAAGCGTTCCTCATTGCTTCGATCTCTCTCAACAGATTCTTTCAATGTGGCGAGTTCTGAACGGACCACTTGTAGTGCCGCCATGAACTGCTCTTCTCTGGAACTATCTTTCCCTGGAGAGTTAATCTTTTTAGCAGTTATCCCTGTTTGGGCTGGCCCTCCTTCTCCCTGTAATGCATGCACTTCATTCACCCTTGGATTCTTTTGGCGAGGGGTAGAGCCCAATTTTGATTTCCTTTCAGTTTCCTCCGACACGACTATATTCATTTGTTGAATTAGATCCTCATCCTGGACGCCAGGTCTTTCCAAGATTGGTCTCAACCTGGTTCGAATGGCCTCATCTTGAAGACCAGTGTCTACTGCATGTAGAAACATACCCTGCACTAGCTTTGGATCATATTTCAACTGAGCGTCAACCTCTTGAGAGGCAAACAGAATTTTCTGTCTTGTGTCAAGAGCCCTAATTAAAAAGCTTTGAGGATTTTCCTGTGGCTCCTGTACTAAAGTGGACAGCTGTCTGTACAGGTCGGTTGCACTCTTTTCTTGATAGTGAGACCTCAGAATTCGCCTTTATCGTGGGAGTGTCAAGTCACTTACGCCTTCTAGGTAACTTCGTAGTCTCATCCCCGGATTGATAGCCCTAACTACCGCATCGACTACCTCTAAGGATTTGTAGCCTTTCTGCAGTGCACCCTCTATTTGTCTCACTAAGCTTACAAAACTCAATTTGTCTTTCTGCCCCGGCTCCCCGATTTGGCCAATAATCTTTAGTTCTCGTTTGAAGTCGCTCGGTTGAAAGAACAATGGTTTTGACTCACCCTTAGCCTTCACATCCTCCTTGCTTTCAACTTCCTTCGTAGCTGTCAATGCCTCAAGTTTCTGTTTTATCACCTCGTACTCCAGCTTGACCTTTTCTAGTTCCGATTGAGAGGCTTTGGGCTTTGTTTTCTTACTCACAGCTTCGAGCGGAGGACAATGAGGCGTGTAATTCATTATCCCTGCCTTGAAATCTTCCAAATAATCGATTTTCTCCTCCACGGTGCCTTTCAATTTAGCTTCGAGATGTTCTTCGATCCACCTGGCTAGTCCCTTCCTGTTTTTATCCTTAATGTCACTGTCGCTGCTACCTAGATTCTTCGCAATCTCTCCCAGATCCTCAACCTTTAGCTGGCAGAGATGACTCTGAATCTGCAATTGGAGGTCTTCGATCTCCATAGTGTGCTGAATTCTTCGCGAGCGTGTGCGTTATTTCATCCGTTTCGAGGACTATTTTCTTTGCCTCCTCGCCCTCGTCCTCGCCGATAGCTTAATGCTTTGCTTCTCCTTTCAATCCTCCCGGACAGGCCCCCAGATGTTGCACGCCGCGGGACGAGAGCGTCTATTCTTCGCCACAAACAACAGAAAACACACTTCAAAATGGTTGACAACAAGAACCTCGTGCGTTTATTTTCCCATAATTCCTTTCGCTTACAATTTTGTTCCTGAGGGGGGTGGGCACAGTGTTCCTCCGCGTCCTACCTAACTTTATAGGCCCTACACTATTCACAATAAAACAAAAATATTGTAAATATAATCTGTTTTGCTGTTTTGTTAACAGACCAAGCTACTATACAAAACATATCTTCCTCAGTGTCCAAGTCATGGATTGGTCAGACAGTTACGCTAACTTGCAAGTCAGATGGTGTTCCTACTCCAACTTTGTCTTGGTACAAACCTGATGGAACCAAATTTAACCAGGTCAAAGCTATTAATAACACAGTTGTTGTGACAATGAATTCAGATAAAGATTTTGGATTTTATAATTGTAAAGCTGACAATGGATTTGTGCTTGCTTCAAAAACGGTCCATGTAAGGCAAATAGGTAAGTCAATAGGTTGATTAAGGTTGCGGGCAAAATTTTGCTAGGGTTCTTTTAAAAAAGTTTTATATCTTGGCCGTTTAGGGCACGATTCCTCTCAAAATTTATAGACACATTAGGAATAAAGGGACGCTTTTCAGGATTGTTTTTTATTTGTTTATCACGCTTCACTACGACAATGCTATAAAGGTGGATTTCCACTGCCGCGTAAAATTTACGTGTGTAAAACGGGCGTTAATTAAACGCACGTGAACAAAGAAAAAGAAAAGTAGTTACCTTTTACGTTAATCTTTTACTTAATTGCAGCGAATCTCTACGGAAAATTTGAAACATATTGAATGAATTGAGTATAGAGATTCTACCCTGATGTCTCTCTTAATTCGATTTTTACGTAAACGCTGGCGGCCGCGAAAAAGTCGAACCTTGTTCATTTTTTGCGTAAGCGATTGCCATCACTACGTACGTAAAACGTGCGTGACAAAATGGTTTGAAAGACGTTCAATTACAGATGCAGCAACCACAACTTTACCATAAACCCAATTTATGTATGTTTCGCGTATCGTCGTTATTCGCCACTTTAGAAACGAGAAGGAAACTGGACCGAGTGAACTTTCGCAACAACTTCTGGGACTGTTACTGGGGACAGAGACAAAAGAAGCGTCCCCTGTAACGATCCCAGAAGTCGTTGCGAAAGTTAACTCGGCTCAGTTTCCTTCTTGTTTCTAAAGTGGCGAATTGGTCTCCGCACTTCATAAATAAATAGTTACTGATGAGACTAAGGTGTCACCCGCATCTCGTGTCAGGTCACACCTCTTTCGAACCCGAGATAAACATGTGATTGTGATCGTTTTGAGGCCAATTGAAATGTTCTCAAAAAACAGAATGTCCGAAAGGAAAGGTTGGATTTTTTTAGTTATAAATATCAAAATAATCGATATTCCGAGTAATTCTTCCGTGAAAGTCTTCGTGGCAATGCCCATTAAGTTTACCTTATGATACGCTGAAAAACGTTGTCATTTACATGCCTACAAGAGTTTTGTATCTATAAATTTTGTTAAAAGGAACGCATTTATTTTACTTAGAAGAACCAGGTTTACCTATCATCACAGTAGACATCCAAGCTACTTCACTGACAGTAAAATGGAGTGCACCAGCTGATGATGGAGGAAGTCCTATTACAGCATACCGAGTGGTGATACTACAGGGAGACACAGAGATAGCAAAAAAGAATGTTACCGACCCTGCTACAATGAGCTGGGGTATTGGTGGTC
>JAJGOT010000128.1:1112500-1167500 GCA_022457155.1 Cladopsammia gracilis | reverse complement strand
AGAATTTGTATTCAAACAAACAAATTGTCGAAAAAATATTTGAACTTAAAAAATCTGTTACTGGCGTTCTCAATAGTTCAGTGGGTTGAGAAATCATTTTGGGCATTCAATTTCGAACAAAGACGTTAGTCACATAATACCATTACCAGAGGTATAAATTTTGTCATAGCAAAGAAAACAACAATGGAACGTACGTATATACCTGGATGTATTTGGTGCATGCAGTGAAAACATTTATTAAAACGTTTAATATTCTTCTATTTCAGAGATCGTACATTCAAGTCGGTGAGTAGCGTTATTTAGTATTTGACTGTCAAGCAATATGTGATTAATATTTATCGGAATTTTTCTCTGATACAATACAAAATTATTTTTTGAAAACTGACTTGGCTAGAAAATTATATATATATTTTTTCTACAAGATCTTTAGATATAAAGATATCAACAACGATCTGTTGGTGAAGTTGTGAAGCGGGTCAATGACCATTCCGTGAAAGGGTTATTAGTAATGTGTTACTTCTGCAGGTTAATGTATTCACATGTACATCATATAATTCTTTGTTTTAGAAAAAGCATAAAACCCAAGGAGCTTATTGCCATGGTAAGTAATTCTCGTACAAAATGAAATCGTTCATTGCGATAAATGGTTTAATAAACAGGTTATAATAAACCTTTTATTTTGTGATTAAGGTCTCTCTTTAACAGAGAACCGCACAATACCTTATGAACACGCCGTTTGCACAATTAGTAGAATAATTCAAACATAGAAATGCACAGTAAATTTATTCTATCGTTCAGCTTTTATGAAGCGTTCCGCACTTTCCGTGAAAAGACCAGATGGCATACTTAAATTGGAAACAAATGCTTTTCTTGACGTTTTTCGTTAGAAACCCATGGCCGCAGAGGTGGAGCCGCCTACAACACCACCATCAAGCGCGATGCAGCAGGATGACGTCGTGACCTATGAAACCCCGGGAGGTGGAGATTACATGCCTCTTCATCCATCAGGAAGAAGCTGGGAAATCAGTCGCGAACAAGTCAAGGTCATTAAAATTATCGGTAAAGGTGCCTTTTCGGAAGTTGCCAAGGCAACTCTGTGGAACTTACGAGACAACGAGTACATCACAGTGGCGGCGAAAATGCTGAAAGGTGCGGGCTGATTTAACCTGAAATTATGAGGTCACGATAATCGTTATTAGGAATTGCTATAAGGAATTGTTATAAGGAATTTGAAGAGGATTAGAGCGCTATAAGCTTACAAACATATAATTGGAGTACAAAAATAGTCGTCGATCTAGGTAAACGCTTCGGCGACTTATCGCCTTTTCGGGGCTTTTCGGCAAAAACAATAAACAGCATTTCTTTAAAAATTTCCTATAATTTCAACCATATTTCGTTCGTAACAAATTGTGCTGCCTAATTCAGACTTAAAAAAATATCCGTGAAATTAACATAGATTTCTACGCGAACAAAAGAGACAGAATTTTGTTGTTGTTAGAGAGATTGGCCATTATTGTTTTTTGTTAGCTTGTGATTCACACTTTTATCGAACAACGGACTTGAGGAATCGTCAACCGGAATGATATAATTATGTGTTTGTGGCTAAACTAGTGGGCCAGGTACCAGGGGACGCCTTATCAATATTTTATGGAATTGATTGAGGTTTGCTTTTCTCTGCAGCAAATGCCCCGGCTTCAGACAGAAAGGATCTGCTGTCAGAACTTGAGTTGATGACAAAACTAAAACCTCATAATCACGTGATCAAGCTGATTGGATGCGTCACCGAGAGCGGTAAGGAAAGTAGCACATTATAACAATATGAGGTGTCAAAGTTTCTCTTATTTCCATTGTATGTTTTGGTTTTGTAGGCTGGACTAATTTCAGGTTCAGTTCTGTTTCGTTGCGCAAATATATTATAGACGTTAGTGAAAAGTTTATGTTATAACATAGCTAGAATTTTCACGTAATCAAATTTAAAAGCGCGAGCTTGCTTCATATTCTTATTGTTATTTATTTCTGTTTAGTTTCGCAGTATACATAATTTATACTTATCCAACCAATATTTAATTACAAAAAATTAACAAGAAATATATATCACCTTGGTTAAAATTACATTAAGAATTTCACATTTACTAAAAGTGGTCTCTAAAGGTTTATACAGTAAGACTCTGTTTCGTTCCCACAGACCCATTGTTGGTCCTAATTGAGTACGTACCTTTCGGTGACCTGCTGGGATACTTGAGGAAGAGTCGAGGCCTGAACGACACGTACTTTAAGGACCCGGATGTAAAGCCACATACCAGTCTTACTGCGGAACAGTTGATGAAGTTTGCTTGGCAGGTTGCTGATGGAATGTGTTACTTGTCTTCAAAAAAGGTTTGATTGTCGGAAGCTGTGTGTTTTATCAACATCGCAAAAGTTGATAGGTTTCTTAGTTAGTAATTAACAGAATAATTGCTGCTTGCTTATTTCGAGCGAACTCGAACTCCATTAACTAGCTTCATCCATTCCTTCCGGTTTTCCATGATGCTCTTCAGTTCAGCAATGCTCAAACCAGTATCATTTCGCAGCTGGTCTACATATGTTGTTGCTGGTCGTCCTCTCTTTCTTGCGCCGTGCTTTGGTTCCCAGAGTAGTAGATCACTTATCACCTCATCCTTTTTTCTCCAACAGTGTCCTATAAACCGCAGCCTCCTGATCATCAGTGTATCTGTGATCTTGGGAAGGTTGCCGTACAGTTCTTTGTTGGTTTTGTGCTCCTTCCAGGAAACTCCAAGAACTGCTCTGAGCATTATTGTGTACGTACCATCTAGTCTATTCCTCATCTTTCCAGCCATCGTCCAGCATTCAGCACCATAAAGCAGTGCGCTTTCAACTGTGGCACGAAAGCCGAAAGAAACCTACTTTAAGATGATTTTTTCGGTTTGATTTCCACACTTTCATCATTTTGTTGAGTGCACTCCAAAAACAGAATACCCTGCGAGGATCATTCTTCATTTGATTCCATTTCCGCAGTTCATATATGATTTATTTCATATATATCATTTCAAAAACAGAATGATTAGCCAATCAAAATATATAATTATGTTATCGTACACGCATAAGAAGCCAGCCAGATAATAGTAACCTATATTTAAAATGCGATTTTAGCAAAATAAAGCATTTCTTGTAGATTATCCATCGTGACTTGGCGGCAAGAAACGTTCTTGTTGGTGAAGGAGAGAAGTGTAAGGTGACAGATTTTGGAATGGCAAGAAATGTGCATCAGGATGATATCTACGCTAAAAAAAGTAGGGTAAGTATAAAAAATTGGGACTTTTAAAAAGTTGTGGCTCGTAAAATAACACACACTGTTTGCCAAAAATGTTTAACATTTTTTTTTGTTGCTTTTACAAACTTCAACTAGCATTGGGCATCACAGTGTTTTTCCTCTGTTTAAATATTAATGGCGCCGGATTGCCGACACGGCTCGAGGTGGTTCTGTTTTATTCAGTTTCTGACAAAATTGCTGAGACTCTTGAACTTTCCTATTCCGCGAACGGTGAAATTTATAGTGGTGCATCAATGAGCAGGCCGGGACAAACGGGCATTATTATTGTTTGAATGCCTTTTAAGTTGTAGTCAGAAGTACGCAAAATATTAAGGCTTTTTGCCAGTAATTATCGAAAGTACTACAAAGATTAACCTAAAACGAATAACGCAAGTTTCATAAATTAAAATTGGAATCGCCAACTTACAAAGCAAATAATTCATTAAGTGTCCAAGAAACTGTCAAGTAGACATGGAGTTATTTTGTGCCATTTTGATGCAGCTTTGCGCGCACTCATACCAACAATTCAAAGTCAACAATTCTGCGATCTGTGTAGTCTATCATAATGATTATTCGCAATTGTTGACTCTATGTTACTCTTCACCTCTATTTTCTTTCCAAGGGTCGTCTGCCGGTTAAGTGGACTGCATATGAGGCTTTGTTGTATGGAATATACACAACACAGAGTGACGTGTAAGTTGGTAAACAAATGGACTTAACGCTCATCGTCCTTTTACATATCGTTAGCTACAAACATTAACATTCTTTTTTTGCAGTTGGAGTTATGGCATCCTGCTTTACGAGATACTTACTGTTGGTAAGTTAGTTTTACGGCTTGGTAATTGTTTACGATTACTTAATATCTTCATTGAAAACTTCATATCGAATATATTTTCACCTTACATATTAAAAAACAGCACGAGTTCATCTCGTCTAGGTGGATCTCCATATCCAGACATAATTCCTCGTCAAATCACCGAGAGACTTCAAGAGGGATACAGAATGCCAAAACCAAGACACGTTGATGACAAACTGTGAGTCCATTTCTCTACCATTATTATTTACTACTTTGACTATAGAGTGGTGTAATTCAGATGAGCTTTTTAAAAACAGTGAGAGAGAAAACGCTTTGATTCTCATCATTTTACAGTTATAGACGGTCTGTAATACATTCAAGAGAGGTCTGGAAGTGTACTGTTTTACGTACATTTGCGGCGTGTTTATAGGATCTTGTCACTGAAAGACTCCTTAAAATACTTGTCATGTTTCTATATAACTTGACCTCATTTGTAGTGTTTTAGGGTGGGGTTTTCTTTCCACAGCCTGCTTTGCAGTTCACAATTTGACTAAAAGAAGATCGGAAGACTTTAAAACTGAAAAATGGCAATGTTATCCCTCTTCATTCTTGCCCCTAATAAAGTTATCAACCTTCAAATAGCGGTCAGCAATTGATATTGTTGTTACTAACCTTTATGTTTGTTATGAATTAGATACCAGATTATGCTGAAGTGTTGGGAAGAACAGCCAACTGATCGACCCACATTTGACAAACTGAGAAAGACGATGAAAGAAATGGAGCGAAAGCACAAGGTATGTAAGGAATCGTTTTAAAACACGCTGGGATTTCATTTGTGTGAAAGCAGCACGTTCCCTTGAAACATTATAAAGCAAGAAAGTATTTCTAGGTAAGAAAAATTAGTTCATGCTTAGCGTGTATCTATCCAGTAACAGATGCATGCACTAAAGAGGGAAGCGTAAGAGTTCGCCTCAAGTAACTCTAGCGTCACAAGTGCTCTCCAAACTTTCCAAGAGCATCCATAACGTTATAAATCCACAGCTTAAGGCACGGACCATAGAAGTGCAAAATAAACTAATTAAATTTGAATCCATAAATTCAGAATCTTCAATTACCTCATCGTCGTTGACCAATCTTTTTTTTTTAAATTTAGAAGCGATGCGAATTTGGCTTTCTTTAAGCTTCAAAGCAACTATCTATCGTGCGAGAAATGTGTAGAGTAAACAAATATGCCACTGACACTTCAAGTTTACTTGTGCCTTTAAACAATCATTTCGGCTTATGGAGGAAAGATTAAATGAATTAATGGTTAATAAAAATAATTGTACCAACGGAACACGTCATTTTAACATGAAGGGAAAGCATTTTTATTATCCGCTATGAATACACAAAGATTGTCACTACAGCTGTGGATTGCATACAAATTGCAATTTTAAGTTGAAAACAAAAGTTCTAAACTTTCACAGATACAACAACATGAATTTGTAGTTTGTTTGGTTTTTACATAGCCTTATTGATTGTCAAAATGTATTTCTTTTGCACTGCAACTACTTATTTTCGGGAACATTCGACGCCTTTGTTTGTTGTTCAGTATTTCTTCCTGTAGAATAAAGAGTCCAACCCAGATTATTTTCTCCAAATTCATTCGTCATATAAAATTGGGTAAACTGTGTCATCTACACGATGAAAAAAGAAAATATTTAAATATTGATTGTTTTTTTTTTTCCAACAGACGTATGTCAACCTAAGCCAATATGACAACAGCCTGTATGCCAACGTCAACGATCTGACAGAGGAGTAAATCACAAGCTGTCTGAAGTTCAGGAGTTCAGTGTTTTGTTGATTTTGACAATTAGTGATTGGTCAACTTTAATGTTAATAGCCTAGATTTCACTGTAGCATACAAAAAGCCCCTAACACTGAATTACCTCCCCACCCCCCCTACTCCGCGCCCAAAAAACCTACACCCTCCAAAACGCACACCTCAACTGTCAAAAAGAAAGTAATGCCGTTTGGGTAAATGGAGAGTGTCAGTTTATTTCGTGCCATTCAGTTATTTTAGATTATTTGTGATAAGAAAAAAATTAATTTGTAAAGATGACATTTGTTTGCAATAGTCTTGATTTCGTATTTTCTTATTATATAATGTATCTTGATACGTTGTCTCAGTATTTTCTTAATCAATACCACAATATCAGTGATGTAGATAATTTTATTTTAGTTCAGCATTTTATACAATGGACTCAGTTCTTTTCGTTCATAGTTTTAGGTATCAGAATAATATTACCAATACAAATCATTTTAAGATGATGATTCATCTTTTAAATAAAATAAGCTTTTAATTAAACAAACTTGCTAGATTGTGTTATTTATTTATTCACTGTCTTCTTATTCTGCTCTATGTCTGTTATTTGTCTTCTTTAACTTTCAACGAGTTAAAATTTAACGGGTGTCGATATATACGAAATATTACAAACCTGCCCTCGACAAAATAAAAATAGAAAATATATTCTCAAAAGAAGCTGATAAAGAATAACTGCAAGGTTAAAGAGAAATTAAGTAATGATCCGTATAAGAAGGATAGTGCTGAACGGGAATGCACAATGGAATGTCAACCATTTTCACTGTTACAACTAGTGATCTCAATGGCCAAGACTGAACAACTGCTAAAAAGTTAAGGTTCAAGGTGCATGCTGTCTATTTTTTTTTTTAAGGTTTCAAGTTTCTCGAGACCCAATCGCACAACATACAAGTTTTAAAAGATATTGTATTTGGGGAACTTCGTCAAAGAAGCAAAATTATTAGCTATAGTCTTTTACTATTCTGATTGGTTAAGCACGAACATTTCCTAAAATTTATTTGACGCATATGGATTTTCGTTATTTTTATAATGAAATATAATTATGAACCAGCAGCTCTTCCCCTATATAAAGAGCCAATACCGCAGAACAATGAAGTTTACTATAGTTCTTATGTGGAGCATTACTTAATTAAAACAATTAAAGTAGCATGACAAGAAACAACATATTATGGACCAACCCCTTGGCAGATAATGCATGGAGTTCTGTACCTTTTTTCATATAAAACGTCGGTGAGGGTTGTGGAAGGGTGTAGTAGGGAAGGCATGCACGGTAGGATGCAACACCCAAAACGACAGCCACAACGACTCCACGTGGGCAAAGAGCGCTATAACGATCAACTAGAGTTATTCGAACCTTTTGGGCAGAGCTCTATTTGCGCGTAGACAGATAGCAGAACATCAATCCTCCTGGTAATTTATTAGATAAACGGGGGAACGATGGTAAACAGCAACGGTTCGTAATTCGTTGTTAGTTCATCCAACAACAATAACAACAATAACTTTATTTATTCACGGAGTCCTTATCACTAAAAAGTGGTCTTCTAAAGAGCCGTGCACATTAAACCTAGTAGAAAAAGTTAAGACTTAAAAATTACAAAACTCCTATAATAAATGCCAAACTAAGTTAAGGAAATACTAATATACAATAGCGGAATAAAAACTATTTAAAGTAGTGGCCTGCTTAGCCTCCGCTGACAGACTGTTCCATGTTACTGCGCCCCTATAACGAAAACTTTTCTTAAGGGCCTCAGTGTTCGGTCGCGGAATAAACAGGTTATATTGCGCACCTCGAAGATTATGTCTGTGAATGGTATTAACGCTGGTGAATTTATCAGACAGATATTCAGGTACAAGGTGATTTACAGTTTTAAACATTAAAGATTTCAGTTGTTTTACACGTCTGTCAGCGAGGCTATCCCATTTAAGGGCATGGAGAATCGGGGCAGATCTGGCATCCCAACTAGACCCTGTTATTATGCGTGCAGCCCTGTTTTGTAGTTTCTCTAGTTTTTGGCTGAGGCCATTACCGATACTGTCCCAGACAGCGCTGCAATAATCGAGATGCGGGAGAACCAATGACTTGTAAATTGTGACAAGGGTACTCTGGGGACATATATGTCTTAGCCTCCTCAGGGCAGCAAGTACTTTAGCAACTTTACCGACAACTTCGAAGATGTGAGCCTCCCACGAGAGTGTTTCATCAACCTGAACGCCTAGGCATTTGTAACTATTAACTCTTTCAATTGAATGCCCATCAAGGCATATGTGTGGTTCACTAGGGAGCAAAGAGATTTTCTGCCTCGTACCTGTAAACAAACATTTAGTCTTGAGGACATTAAGACTTAGACGGTTAGAATCGAGCCATTGTTTCAGATTTCCTAAATCGTGAGTCAGGGATGAAAACAACTCTTCAGGGTCTTTGGAGGCAAACGTGAGATTTGTGTCATCGGCATACATTCTCACATCTGATAGAAGGTTACAGTTAGGGAGATCATTAATGTACAGTAGGAATAGTAGGGGGCCGAGGATTGAGCCTTGAGGCACCCCAGAACTTATGAAGCTAGTTTCAGAATTTACGTTATTTATAACTGTAACCTGAGTTCTATCAGAGAGGTAATCTCGGAAAAGATTTAGGCTTGCACCTTTAAACCCATACAGCTCCAATTTTGACAGAAGGATCCCATGGTCAGTGGTATCAAATGCCTTTTTTAAGTCAATAAACAGAATGGCATTCGTCAAACCATCGTCGATGTTAAGATACCAATTGTCTGTAATATCAATAAGAGCTGTAAGAGTAGAGTGCATCACCCTGGATCCAGAGGTCCGTTCTCTGAATATCATGAGTAAAATTAACCGCATAAACGGTTAGAAGAAGCCACGAGACGGACCTCTGGTCACTCGAATATACAAACTCATTTCCATGCGAGGATCTAGTTCAGAATCTGAACTAGGTCGCTGATTGGTTACTCCTACTTGTTTCCAGACTCTACCGGGAGTTAATGATGCAACAGCAACTTCGATTGGCTGGACCAAAACAATTCGCCACGGGCGCGTGAAAAACCGGTTTCCCAAAGTGAAGCCACACAAACAACAATGACGGACGAAGATAGAGATTGCGGCTTTTTGCGATCTTTAAGAAACGCTGTGGATTACTCTGTAGTATCCAAATTTTCAAATATCAGAGAGCTCAAGCCAGTTCAGAAAGAAGCGCTGTTGAAATCTATTCAGCGCAAGGATGTCTTGAAAAGAGGTGTTGACAGGCCAGACACGACTTATTAATTCGTGTTATCGTGGAGTGTGACCTTTAGAGTTTTGTTTGAACGAGGAAAATTGTTATCTCTATTTTATTTTTATCTCTAGCACGGTGGCGTGCTTTGGAGCTGCAGGTATTCTCGCTGAACGATTTCGCTGACCACCGGTAGGTGACAGGAAGAGAAATAAGTGTACTGGATTAATTGCGTGCGGATATGGGGCGGATATCAAGGATTCTTTGTTTGTTAAATCTCTCGCCTTTGAAAACGGTTGTATCCAGAAAGTTTACTTCTTTGTCTGAGATTAATGTTTGTTTGCAAGGACAATAAAATCTTCTGTCTCCACTTTTTCTCAACACTCTACAGTGAAAAAATGTCATCGATGTATCTTTTCCACTGAGTGGATTTGATTTAATATTTCTGTCTCGACCGCGGCAAATTGTAAACAAACAGGCACGCGTTGGTCCCCAAGGATTAAAACCGGTTTGGTGAGATATCCGATCCACAAATCGCATGGAAATGAGGTTGTGTACTCGAGTGCCCAGAGGTTTTTATTTTTTCTCGGCGCGTTGCGCGTCGTTGTCGCGGCTTCGCCGCTCAAACTCGCCGTTTTCACTAAAAAATAAAAACCTCTGGCACCCAGGGTAAGAGTGCATAGGTCTAAAGCCAGACTGATATTTCGAAAGTAGCTTATTGTCATTTAAATATGTATATACCTGATTGAAAATGGCTTTTTCAAAGAGTTTGGCAATTACAGAAAGTACAGAAATTGGCCTGTAATTGGCTGGGTCAACCTTCGAGTCAGCTTTAAAAATTGGGGTTACTCTAGCACTCTTCCAGTCTTTGGGAATGATTCCAGTAGAAATAACTAGATTAAAAATATGTGTCAGAGAAGACGCAATGACTGTAAATGATAGCTTTAGGAGGCAAGTTGGAATACCATCAAGACCATCAGCTTTGCCCACAGGAATATCGTTCACAAGTTTGCGCAGTCCGTCAATAGTGAGTAATTCAAACTCGAAGGTGCTATTACAAGATTCTACAAAATCACGAAAGCTGACTCGAGGGGGATTTATGTTAGCCGCTAAGTTAGGGCCAATTCGGTAAAATACCTGTTAAAAGCGTTGCTTAGCTCACAAGGGTCAGTTATTACCGCGGCACCAATAATCAATTTTGACGCCGGAGCAAAGTTTTTCGTTCGCGATAATAATGTATTAATTCCATTCCAAGTCGCTTTAGCTTTCCCAACGTTATCTTCAAAGTACGAATGATAGTAATTCTTCTTGGAGGCCTTAATAGAATGGTTTACACGATTCTTAAGTCGCCTGTACTCTGCCCATTTCAACTGATCACTGGTGACGATTGCGATTCGCTTTATTCTGTCTCTTTCCCACATCAATCGTTTGATTTCGGGCGTGAGCCAGGGAGCCTTTGAGTTTCTAACTCTCCTTTTCTTAACAGGTGCATGAAGGTTCGCTACTGCTAAAAATGATTGTTTCCACACCTCCCATGCTCTAATAGGGTTATCAATTTGCTCCATTATGTCCCAAGGAACCAGCGCCATGTCATTCATAAAGTCATCGGGCACAAAATTTTTGTATTGTCTCGAATTAATGATTCGCGGGAGCGACCTGGGGCATGTTAATTTTCTAGAGACATAGATTAAGCTGTGATCGCTGCAACCAATATGAGACACGCCTGATGTAACAAATTTATCTGGCTCATTGGTAAGAACTAAGTCGATAAGTGATTTAGAACTTGATGTGACGCGTGTAGGCTCCTCGATCAATTGAGCATATTGATACGAGTCACAGAGTTTAATAAGGTGTCTAGTTTCATTAGCTGGGGTAGCTGCCATCATGTCACAGTTGATATCACCTAGTATATTTGATTCAACATTTTCCGCTTCAATCTTTTCCAGAAGGTCCTCGAACTTATCAAATAGCTCAATAGGTGAATTCGGGGGTCTGTACCAGTTTGAAAGAAGAAATGGCTTAGCCTTGGGTTTTTGAATTTCAATACACAAGAACTCAAGATCTGGATCAGAAAGGTCGGATCTGATTTTATAATCTATGACGTTACGAATGTACATGGCAACACCACCACCACCTCTGCACCGGTCACGCCTAACAAGTGTATAACCTTCTATTGACACTGCAGAATCAGTGAAGGTATTATCAAGACGAGTCTCACTTAAGACTAGTATGTCTAATGTCTGAGATTGCATTCTTAAGCGAAGCTCTTCAAGGTATTTAGGCAAACTAACAATATTGACAAAAGCAATTTTAAAGCTCTTAAGTTTGGGTAAGCTGCCATTTCATTTCCACTTAAAATAAAACCTCAGTACAACTAGGAAACTGTTTCGACAAATTCACAGGATTTCTGTAACCCTATACATTAGTTAGTCGTATGCATAGCGTTTGTAAAGCTGAAACAAAAGCCGAAACATTAATAGCAGACCTAAAGAAGAAAAATGCATAGTTAAGGTACCGTTACTTGATATCGCGCGCGATTGTGCGAGAAGCGGAATGCGTGAATTTGTTTCTCTATGTAAGTTAATAAAGTTCATTTTGCTCGCCGCCGTGATTTTTTTTCAAGTGAAAGTAAAGATCATGGTTTGAAGGCCGGGGAGGTAACATCGACACTGAGTTGTCCATAATTCCTTCGAGGTAGTTGGGCCAAACCAGATTTTTAGTCTCGAGAGAAGATTGGGTGAATGAAAGAATCATTGATGGTCAAAACCCAAAGCGGCCACCCTCTGTTTAGCAGTCAGTTGTCAGAGTTGTAAGAAATTGTCTGTTTGTTACTGCGAGCAAAGCCTCTATTAAACAGCTACCGCTTTCAAGCGGCCGAGATCACCTTCGTGCCATATCAACGAGTAATTTTATACCGTTTACTTCTATTTAACGACCTGATAGAGTGTACCTTGCATGACTCTCTTGTGACTCTCTTTGTGACGATGTTGCGTGACTAACTTCCGCTTAAGCTTTCACGTGACATTTACATTTCGTGTTCAATAGCAAATTGTGTTCTTTTTCCGATTAGTTGTGTCGTGAGCAATACAGCTGCTGTATCGGTTAAACTGTCGACTTCTTTTGCGAATATATTTAGTATTTCACCGTTCTTTGAAAGGAATTTGCGACTGGCTACTTTGGCAAGCTTCATGAAATGTGTTTTGGCATGTCGGTTGGATCGCCGACATACTTCTACATTTTCATTGTACTGTTGTTGCTTCCGCGTGCAGGTATACATGATTTTATTTTAATTGCTACCTTTATGCATGATTGTTTATGCTTTGACAGACTGGGACACTCCGACCGTAAAGCAGTACAAACTATTTATATAATTATTATGCGACAGAGTATTTTAAAGTACATGTATGAACCGAAAAGATTGCAAAATGGAGACCTCATTACATTTTGTTTCATAATTATACTGTAGGTACTTAGCAATCTTCGCCGCCCGCTGGGGAATACTGAGCCGTATTACATAACTTCTCGCTGAACTATATCGTCTTATTCACTTTCGTTATGTACATGTTATCATTAGCTGGCTTCAGTTCAAAACCAGTGACCTGCACTGTATTGTAGGAAGCTAATTTTAAAGGTCTAGAAATACATAGGTCTGGCTTGACCACAGCAACAATGTTATATTCGTACTTAAATAAATTGGTAGATCATGCTTTATGTGAATTATGTAATAGATCGACATTTAATTTAATTCAGCGTGATGAGTGACGTTAAAATCAATTGATGTCAAGCAGACAAGTCAGAGTTAGTAATTGCAATGTGCTGTTACCGAGCACGAAAGTTAATTAAACGTCAAAAACAATTAAAAGTCAAAAACAAACAGTTACCATTCAAGCACATTTCAATCAACTATCTTAGTATGCCTTGCTAATGACGTATAACAGCATAACTTGTGTGTCACACAATACGTGACATTAAAATTACACTACTCCTTTCCTTTAGTTTGAAATATGACATGAACCAAAAAAAATCCTACTTGTTGAATACGAAATGAAAAATATGCGGCAAAACGAATACCGGTAAATCTTTTAGAACTGACGGTACTGCAAAAAAGTACTGATCTTCTAGTCAGTGTAACTAGTAAGTCATCTGAACAACGTAGTCCAATCATAGTCCACTTAATCTAAATGAACGTTCTTCTCAATATTAGCAACTGGGTTCAAAAACAATCTAACGGAAACGAACAATGTCTTTAGTCAAATTCCTTGAATAAGTCTCTTGCAGGGAGGTTTGGACACACGCGTAGACCTCCTTGGCGGTGGTTCAGGTCGGATACTAGGACTTGCATTGGGGTCCCCTGACACTGGGTTGGTGTAGTCCTGACTTACTGGTACAGGAGATGAGAGGAGGTCTGGCATGTCCATGTCAGTTGAGGTTTCTTCCAAAGCATCTCTGATGGGGGTAACCGAGGTGTCTTGAAGACACCTCTTAAGGTAAGGAAGAGTTGCGTGTCACCTTCCGGTCACTTCCTTCGGCTGTCAGCATGCTGTGGTTCTTGCTTTTGACTGTCAATGGAACCGGGTGGTATGGTGTGGAGAATTTTCCAAGCTTTCGTTGCTTTGCCAACACAGTAACTACAACTTGTATGTCAGAATCTTTGACAGGTCTCCTACGTTCAGCATGATTCTTCATCTTGAGTTTCTGACATGCATCACGCTCACGCATTATTGCTGGATTAGGAACAGGACAGGGTAGCTTGATCCTGATTGGTCTTCCAAGCAGGGCAGTGGCAGGGGCAACATCGGTAGTACAATGAGGAGTTGCTCGATAATTCCGAAGGAACTGGTTCATCTGTTGCTTCCAGTTAGTAGTGGTGTGGAGTACCTTTCCAAATGTTTTCATGAAACGTTCCAATTCGCCATTCGCTTCTGGCTATAGAGGAGAAACTTAATGGTGTTTGAAAGCAAGATAATCTGCAAATTGGGTAAATTCATGCCCATTAAATGGAGGACCGTTATCATACTTGACAACTTGGGGCACACCATATGCGGAAAATATGCGATCTAATTCAGGGAGGACTGCTTATACAGATGTAGAAAGCACGATATCAACTTCAGGAAACCTCGAGTAATCGTCGATCACTACCTGCAACCTTACAAAAGTCAATGCTAACATGTTGCGATGAGCCATCAGGCAGAGGAGCAATCTTCAACGGTTCATGGAAGGGTTTTTTCGACGGCAGCATCCATCTTTGGAAACCATACCTTTGATCTTAACAAACTGCGGGTCTTATGTAACCCTTGGTGGCCCTCATGAACCAGTTCTACCACACTTTTCTGAACAGCCTCAGGAATGACGATACGATTTCCACGAAGGACAGTTTTTCCGTCCACTGAGGTCAGCTTATTCCTGACACTGGCGAAGATTCTGAGGGTACTTGGATCAGCTCCATTCACTAGCCTCATCATATTGTCCCACTGGCCATTTGAAATGAGACGCATCACTTCTTGTAGCGTCGCATCGTGTGATGTAGCACTAATGATGTCATATCTGCTTAGTGCCTTGGGTGTGGCTTGTGTCATAACGAAATTGACATACTGTTCAGCAGACTCAGCAGTAAGGTCACACTGAGTGGTACCTTTAAGCTAGATGTCGTGATATGTAATCAGCTGGATTCAAATCACCTCTTGAGTACAGCACTTCGAAGTCAAATGACTGAGCTTGAGAAGTCGGATTGTTGAACACAGGCAACAGGGGCTTATGATCCGTTATCACTTTGAAATACATCAATTTATTTACAGCCCCTCGCGATATATAGCCAATGCTTCGCGCTCAATTTGGGATTAGCGCCGTTCTACACTTGAGAGACCTTTACTTGCCATCTTGTGTCAGCAAATCACCTAATACAACTGGACTGGTATCCACTAGCAGAATGTTTTCTTTTTTACAAGGATCAAAATAAGCCATGACTTCATCAGAAGTGAGATTGCACTTGAGCCGGTCTAGTACTCGTTCGTGGACCTCTTGCCACTTGAACTGTACGCATCATTTGTCATCATATCTTCGGTAATACCACCCTTTAAATTGTGCGCCAAGTATTAGAACTTTAAATATATAAAAATAAAACTAAACAATTCTGGAAATGAACTGTTAAGCTACAATAGGCGACAAAAATAGTTGACACACTCTATAACAAAAACAGTTTTCGTGACATATTTATCACTGTATCTTTCCTTTTACTACACTCTGCCGCATTAACCCCCGTCCCCCCATCCAATGTTGTAGGATTGTAGCGACAGACCTGACGAAACGATACACAACATTGTCTGGGGGGGTGGGGGTGGGGAATTAGGGGGGTGGGGCTGAAATGCCTCTCGTCCCGAACAAAATGGGGTTAAAAATGACAATGTGTCAACAATATTGTCGCCTATTGTCTGAAGTAAGAAATGTGCTATTTCTTCCCAAAAGTGCGAGGAAATTAATCGGTTATTACAAATATTAATCTGCACCGTCCGATGTTTTGATTCATGCGAACGGCGTTAATAGCTGATTAATTACATTCTAATTGCAGCCGTTTATCGAATTTTATGGTGATGTTATAATAGTCTTAAGCACGTGAATAAAGCGAGGCAAAATGGTCTTCGCTGGTAAAATTGACGAAGAAACTCGTGCCTTTGGGTGCATTGCACGAAAATACAAAGGGTTAAGACTGAAGTAAATGATCGACGAATGATACGTTTGAAGGTCTTCAGAAAATCAGATTTTAAAAAGTCTGAAAAAGGGCCAAAGTAACAAAGTCCACCACAAGAATGAGCGACCAGGCCGGCCAAGAAAGTTGAGTCCCCGTGTAGAGCGGCCATTCCTTCGACAGATTTTCTCTTTAAGGAAAGAAGAGGGGAATTTTACCGTAAAGCGAACAATGGAAGAGGCCGCCTTAAAAATTTACCAAAGTTTCTTGCAGACTGAGTACAACGCTGTAACACAGCGTGACACGCGCGCGTGACATATCAAATTACTGTCACTTGATGTGGCATTTACAACAAATTCTTATTCATTTCTCGCAAAATTAATGTATCAAACCCGAATTTAGAACATGAAATATGTTCAATCTTTCATTCTGTTATAAAATCAGCCTTTAAAAGGGGAAATATGTGTCTATCTTTTGAAATTCCACGCTTTACCACAATTAACCACGATTTACCATGGTAAACAATAGAACATTACTAAAGCAGTTTTTTTATTTCAACATGGTAAAGCGTGGTAAAGCGTGGTAAATTGTGGTAAATCGTGGTTATTCGAGACATCTTCTTTACTGCTTTCTTGTTTAAGGAAATTTTGCACAAGAAGACATTTATTTTGCTGTTATTGCGAAAGTTCAACATGAAACCGAAAGATCTTCAAAAGAACCGTCATCATTTCAGTTTCCTTTCCGTTAAGCAAGCCGTTCCGTAATAAACACAATGGTGTTCTTGCCACTTGCAAAAAAGAGAAGGAATTCGCAAGTCCATGTTATCTTTTATCTTGTTTGAAAAATGCTAATAAATTCAGTTACATGCAACTGGCAACTAAGCAACACATCTGCTACGCATATACCATATAGTTACGTTTCTGTTTCTCGCTTTGATATTAGTGAGGCTCTTGACGCATTTGCGTGTTTTACTTATAACACAGCGAATTTCATTTCTACAAATAATCGTCAAATTTGGTCATCTATGAAAGTCTGTTGTGTGATATTGCAGAAAGTCCCCAAAATAATAATTTAAGCAAGAGACAGCGCCCTTGCCTTACCATGAATGTCTAAATAACAATTTTTGTATATCGGACAATAGGCGACAAAAATAGTTGACACACTCTATAACAAAAACAGTTTTCGTGACATATTTATCACTGTATCTTTCCTTTTACTACACTCTGCCGCATTAACCCCCGTCCCCCCATCCAATGTTGTAGGATTGTAGCGACAGACCTGACGAAACGATACACAACATTGTCTGGGGGGGTGGGGGTGGGGAATTAGGGGGGTGGGGCTGAAATGCCTCTCGTCCCGAACAAAATGGGGTTAAAAATGACAATGTGTCAACAATATTGTCGCCTATTGTAGTTGTCGAATATGTGCGACAGGAACGAAATGGCAGTTGTTGCAGAAAATCAGCTCGTGGTTTGGAAGCGTTTTGGCGCAAATAAATTTATTCTGGCGCGAAATGGAACGGTGTGCATAAATTTAATACAATTGAAATTGATCCACGTAATACCAGCGATGACATGATTACTGGGACATGATAACACTTTCGGTAGCAAGACATGTTTAATGGGATTAAATCAACTTCTTTGACCAGAAAGATGAAATCTCCCCATGAAGCCGTATTTACAGTAAATGTTTTATGTGTTCTTTCATGTATAGACTGCATTGCAGGCGTTTAATGATGGAACGAAACTTCAAGGACGCGGCGCGTCCTCGAAAATTCGTCCCATCATTAAACGACTGCAATGCAGGCTATTTCGTGTATGGTAAAGGAAATTACATTTTTTAATTTTAATGCATGTCGATATAAATGTTTGATTGATTTTTTGTGTTATTGCTAGCTTTCGAGAAATGTTTATAAAAGATACCCAAATTCAGTCAAATTGACACCGTGAATTTCGCGATGTGCTTAGCCAATGTCGCTTGCAAGTACAGTTTCTCGATGTGTTAATGGTACGCGTTTTGCTTTCAACGATTAAGACCTTTTTTTCTGTATTTGTTCATTCGTACTCAAACCTTTTTAATAAGTTAAAAGTGATTTTATCTAACGGGATTTACATTTTAATTATAGTTTTACATTCACGTCACTTTATACATGCAAAGATGTCTGTAATGTTTCCAAATTTGTTTCTCGGACAGTTTTCGATTGGCAATTTCTGTATTTTATCTGGAATTTATCTGGGTGACTGCAAAAGCCGAAGCGGCTCGTGCAATTTATAGTCTTTGAAAAACTTACTCGTGCTTCTCCAAAGGGTGTCAGTAAAACGCGAGGTCGGGGCCGGGGTCGAGGTGGGATTAGGTCTAGGATTAAGTATGGGATTAGGCATAGTGTTAGGATTAGGTAAAGGGATTATATTTAATCCTATACCTAATCCTAGACGTAATCCCACCCCGACCCCGGCCCCGACCCCGCGTTTTACTGACACCCTTCCCCGAATTGCACTCAAAGTCATGTGATTACTGTTACAAGTTAATATATTTCACTTCTGTATTTAAATTGCATGGATATCTTGACCAGTGAGTATTTTCACGCGTGGCGTAAAATTACAAGCCACATAGGAAAATTTAAACTCTTATAATGCTCTGTTAAGCTAAGTGCTATTAGTGCAAATATCTTCACGTACATCTACACGCTACACGCGTTGAGGTACTTTAGTTTTAATAGAAGTTGTCAATTCGTTAATAAGTTACTTTTAAGTTGTTCTTCTAATGTTTTTCTTGCCATCCACTGTTTGCGTTTGTTATTTCCAATGAAGCACAGTCCACTACTGTATCCATGTGCATATATTATCAAAAGACATTCAAAATGTAAAATTATAAACTGATACTGGCGTGTGATCACATTAGATTTTTGTTATTTCATGTATAATCAACTCAACAACAACTCTAGTCTAACGATTATTGATAATACTTTGAATAGATACCGTCGTTAATAGGCCCATCTCTCGCTTCTGACGGAAAAGGAAAATATTCTGGTTATAGCCCTCCCTCTCCTACGTTTCGTAGTTGCCTTTTCAAGTGAAACCAGTTGTTCCAAGGTGCTTGGGTTCGGTCGTTTCTTCCGTAAGAAATTTCATAGAAGGCAACTAAGAAAAGAAGAGGGATGAGGGTTATAACCGGGATATTTTCTTTTTCCGCCATGGGGTAGATAGGCCTATTAACGGGGTCTTGCAAGCGGGGAAAGGAGAAGGAGGCATTAAACCAGTGTTACCCCCTGGAGTTAAGGTGAGGAGATGGCTAACACTTCAGACTAACAGAGAAGCTGTAAGTTTCTTAGTTCAGTCAAAACTAATATTGTGGGCTTGGAATAATCTTGGAAGTCTTATTTTTGTGTGCGTTTTCCATGTGCTTAAAGCTGTCTGTATATAGTTTAAAGTGCCTATATCCCCCAAAACCTTTGTTCGCCGGAATAAATCTTTTAATTATACATCTCTCAGTTAGTACGCACGCTATGATTAGTCCATTTAACAGGCCGTATTTTACAGTACGGTCCGCAAAATTTGAAAGTCCCAGCATCGGCCTAGCATCCGCTTACAAAGTTTTCTTCTATACTAAATTATCCAAAAGGAAACGTTTGGAGCTAAATGTATTAACATGTCAGGATATAAAAACTATCTTTTTAGAAATTTAACTGTAACAAAATTGATTAGTGGCGAATCAAAGAGCATTGACAATTTTCTCGAGCACATGCTTATTGTTTTAGTATTTTACTACCAAAAGCGTCAAAGCTTTTCGAGTAAATCGGCAGATTCTTTTAACTCTAAAAATTTAATTCAGCATTGACAAAAGAGTACAGTTTTTCGTAAGAGAACTTCTCTTGGAAAAACAGAAAGCTGCAAAAGAACTTGAAACAGAGTAGGAATAAATTGGGGCTACAACGCCATGAGTAAATCAGTAATACCCAGAGGGGCGAAATCACCTTGGAAAAATGAGATCATCCTTTAAAAATAGTACCATTTCATCATACTTTCAAGCAGTAATATATGATATATTTAAAGTAAATGGCATCATAAGAAGGTGTTCAAAAACATTTATGCCACGTCAAAAAATATTTCCTATTTAACATGCATTTCCAACCTCTCTTCTTGTTTTCAAAAACGGTTACCTTTTTATACCCTGAGTTCTCTATTGTTTAAAATTTGTTGTGTTTCAGTTTTAGCTACAATACAGTTCACATCATCATATCAAGGACAAACCATAAGAGGAACAGCTGGATCATCTGTAAACTTTACCTGGAGATTCTCAGGGAATGTTGGAGCAGTTCACTGGGGTCTCAAGAAAGTTGGCAGTCAAAATATATTTGAAGGGAATAGTCCACTGTTATCACTAGATAAGTCTGGTAAAACAACATTTACACATCAAGGATACACTGGACGTGTGAGTGGAAGCCGTACTGGTAACTCATCCTCTGCTCAAGTCATCTTTACTCTTAGTTCCATTACAATAAATGATGCAAAACCTTACCTCTGCATATTAAAAGCAGGCTTTGGTGGTATCGATCAGTATGATTACGTACAACTTGTTGTTGAAGGTAACTAAAACTGTTTACATGCAATATTACGTTTATGTTTTAATTGTTGTTATTACTATATCTCTTAGTACGCGCGCTGTGATTGGTCAATTTTCCGGTCCGTATTTTACAGTACGGCCCGCGAAATTTGATAGTCCGAGCATCGGCCAAGCAAACGCTTACAAAAGTTGTTTTCTACATGAAAAATTATCCAGAGGAAACGTTTGGAGTTAAATGGGTTAACATGTCGGCTTACAAAAACTCTCTTCGATGAAATTTAGTTATACCTTTAGCAAATCAAAGGCTCCTTAGGGCCAACCCGTGAATTTGAAACGCTAACGCGTAACGCAATATTGCGGTAAGCTTATGTTTTCACTCTGTCGCGGTTCAATATTTTTTTTTAAATTAAACGTAAGGATTTTTGACAAACGCAAAAAATAAAAATACAATACATCACTTTCATAATATTCAGTCCGAAGAAGAAAGAAAAAAAAAAAAAAGAAAAGAAAAAAGAAAAAGAACGGCTCGAGCAAGATTCGAACCAGGGCATTTCGGCTGTAAGTCCGCGCTCTACACCACTCGGCCACCGCGACCACCGCGACCACCAACTTACAATGGGATAAATTTTATTACTTGAAGGTAGATAACCATCAAAATGCGTGTCTCAGTTGAAAATTCCTTTTAGATCGATTTTATCGTTGCATTAAAGACTCCAAATGCGATACATCTTTAAGCTTATTGTTGTTTATATTCTTTACACCAATTTAGTTATTGTTATCGCTGGAATCACGCTGTTCTTGTTACAAAACGCATTTGTAACAAAGCATTACGTCACTAAGTTTACAGCTGATGGAAGGAGTGAGCGAGTGAGTGACTCATTTGCATATCTGTCGCCGCTACCGATAACCCGTTCATTATGCATGGCGTATATTCACGGGTTAAAAATTGATAAGCGGCGAAAAAAAAAATGACAATTTTCTCGAGTAAGCTTCTAAGCTTTTAAGCTTTTAAAGTCTTTTGGTATTTAGATTTTAGGTTGTAAGATATAAAAACTCGAGTAACTCGCAAATTCGTTTAACTCTAACAATTTAATTCAGCAATGACGAAAGAGTACCTTTTTTCGAAAGAAAACGTCTCTGTGAGAAACATAAAGCTGCAAAACAACTTGAAACGGCTTCCATCGGCAAACTGCATGTTTGATCAAGTTCTTGTCTGGTTATAAACTTAAGTTCAGAGTTATCGTTTGTGGCAGTGGCTTTAATAAGAACAAACTTGAAGCTGCAGAATTACGCTAAAAGTGTATCTTGATTCCTCAGCGAACTTTGTCCTTGCACTGGATTCCATGAAAACAATTTTTGCGTATTCGCAAATACGCTCTTGCTGCAGCTCACGCTGAAATTTGTCAGGTGTGGTTGAAATTCAAACTCATCCATGCACAAAGTTCGGCATGAAGCCACTAAAGCACACAAAAAGCCAAAAACAACTTGCAGTCTTTGATGACGAGATATTTCCAGTGTCCTTGTAGAAGTTTGAGAGTTTTTCCGTTCACCGCTGTAGACCGAAATGCTACCACAGCCACATTTTCCAGTTTGAGAAACAAGCTTGTTTTGGCGATTTTATCGCGGCGTTTTCATTCTTCTTTTCCTCACTTCTCTTCGCCAGTAACTAAGAATTTTAAAGAAAACTACCTTGTGTCAGGTTCGAACACATAGAAGAATAAATTAATTCGTTTATTATAAGTTTTCATTCAAGAGCCACGCAAGTTCACGCCGAATCGAGGACCGATTACACTATTTTTTAAGGCCAATAAAATTTGCTCTTTGCCTTCTTGTGACGTACGTCAGTCAAATGAAACCGTCCATCTTTTGACTTGAAAGGTTTTCCTTTATCTCCGATTTAGAGATATAATAAATATCTTATTAGCTTCGTTTTTCTCGGTCCGTACCGTAAGTTACGGATCCTCGTTTTTTTTCCCCTCGATTTATGGCCCGCGCGCGAAGCGCGCTTCAGCAAAAAAACTCGGTCCGTAACTTACGGTACGGACCTCGAACTCGGCTAATAAGATATATTTATTATGTAGCAAATTAAAGATAATTATTTTTAACCAAGTACATCAACAACCGGCTGTAAACTTTACTTCTTTCTGCTTGAGTTAGGTAGAAAATACATCTTTTATCATAATCAAAGGGCTCTTAAAGCCATCTCGTTAATGCGTTGAAACATGAGGTTAAAAAAAGAAGAATCTAAAATAAATATAAAATAAATATGGTAAAGATGGCGTTGTAGAATCAGACATTATGTAGAAAATGCGAGGCGCAGTAGTCAACTGGATATGGTTCTTGGCAGGATAGAGAAGATTGAGAGAACTTGGTTTGAAAATTCGTGTTGGTGCAAGTCAAAAAAAGTTATGAGTAACAAAGAATCACGAGTGTGAATGTAAATAATTTTGATGTTAGTGAAGTGAAAGTGAAAGACTTTTCCCGCCTTGCTAGCTAATTGACGATGAAAATGTGTTGTTGGTTCAATTTACACACTGTGCATTTTCAGTTATTCATTGTCTATTTTCGGTTGGGATATTTGACAATGGAAAAGACTTTCTAAATCAAATACAATAGATTGCCGCAATTTCAAAACAATTAAAAGCCCACATCGATAATACGTCACGTGCAATGACTTTATATCTGATCAGATGAGACATTAATATTAATTATCAAAATATCAATTGACACAACAAATGGTGACTGAATCTTTAATATTCTTTAAAGTAAGGCCCGATTCAAACATTGAACTTCACATTTGCCGAATCTAATGAAAGGAGGCCGTAACAACATGTCATTTCTCTAGAGCTGCCTTTCCCCATGCCAGGACAATTTGAGCTATGTTTAGCAAACATCGCGCCATCAGCCATTTCTTTTTCAACTCTCCAGCAGTATTCGAAAAAAGAACGAAAGTCAAAATTTATGGTATTTTGCTGTTCCTACTCTTGCATAATGAAACGGAAAGTTTTGTAGTTAGCTAAAGTATCAAGTCTGCTGTTTTATATATTTTGACATGAAAAATGGCGGGAAAATGTTGATCACGTGGTCATTTTTCGGTCACGTCTGCTATGGACGCACTTATATAGAAAATATTGGGTCTGGAGCGGATAAACAGGGCACCACTCCTGGCGGTCACTTTTTTAGTTTCCCTTAGATCGAAATGAGGTTCATGACAGGCCTGCACCGACTCCGCTATGTGGTTTTGCGGTTGCGATGCATTTATATTAGCTCATGCTTCAAAGTTTGGCTGTTATGAGTCGTGTCGTTAAGTGATTTACGTCTTGTATGATGTGTTAGACGGCGTTTTGTAGATAGTTTTCAGGAATGGTTGGTTTTGAACGAAACTCCATTTTTCATCAGTATTTGTTTAAGGTTTTTCAGTCGTGGGTGAAATGTTGTGACAAAAGGCGTTATTATCTCGCGAGTTTTTTTCGTTTTGTTTGTTTTCATGCCAATTGCGTTCCGGCTAGCCTGTTCCAGGCTCCGAGATAGTGGGGAAAGCGCGAAAAGTAAAAAAAAAAGGAAAAAAAATCGCGGGGGAACTGGGGAGAGGGTGGTCGGCGGAGCCTGTAAACATTTCTTTAAAAAGCTCTTTCCGGTATACCAGCTCCTGGTATACCCTCTGATTGGTCCGTTTTGACAGGTAATGTCAACACCTCGCTATGCACATTATACTTGTCAATCGTAATGATGGCGTACGCGATCCTCGCGCGTGATGAAGAGGTATCAAAGTTATGTAATATTTTGGACGAATGCTGCGCGATTTTCCTAATATAGAAGCACTCAGGAAAGGGAAATAAGAATGTCTTGCAAACTTGGCGCGTGGTAGAGATGTCTTCGAGATTCTGCCGACCGGTTTCGTGAAAAGCTTGATATATATTTCAGCTCTTTCTACGCCTGGCGAAAGCAGCCCTGGCAGAGAAATCGACGATAATAGTCGTTTCTCTATTGGTTTCAGTGATGCGAGATCAAGTCGAACAACTGAAAAAGCTCGGTTTTTATAAAAGGTGACAGGCCTAACACAAATCCTGCTCGTCGCTAAAAGCATTTTATCCCAGCTTTAGAATAATATGCTTAGGATCAGTTCATTTCTCAGTCCGTGATTTAATGTGAGCGCAAGTCTGCGGTTAGCATAACTTGCGAGATAGTGTTTCTTCGTCACGGCTAAAAGAGTCTAAAATCCTTGAAGTCTTATGCGATAGTCACGGTCTATGTTGGAATAGTGGTGTTTTGCACTTGTTTTTAGTTCCTCAGAGTTTATGTTTCTCGGAGCTAGGCAGTACCTCCATTGTCAGACGTGTGGCGTCAATTGTTGCATCCGGTTTGAAATATTTGAATCTCCAGCATCTCGGTTCGAGAAAACGCCAGCAATTCCTTATTTCTCACTACACTGAACAAAGAAACTCTTGGCACCTTGGTTCCTCTACATGCTACTTTTTTCCTACAACATCTGCAGCACTTTGAAGGGTGGACTTCGAGATTCGAGGACAGTGCTTTTGCGCGAAATACTCGCGCAAGAAATTCGAGAACTATTTATGTTAATTGACGTTTTGACATTTTGACGACAGAAAATTGGATTATCGCAAAACTTGCCAAAAGAGGGCGGAAGAGCGTCGGTAAAGAAATGTTTACAGGCTCCGCCGACCTCCCTCTCCCAGTTCTCCCGTGATTTTTTTCTCCTTTTTTAATTCGCGCGTTCCCCACTATCTCGGAGCCTGAAACAGGCTACGTTCCGGCAAAAGTGAAATTTAGAATACCAGTGCATTTAGGAGGGTGCTGATGGGGTTAACAGTTAACTGACAATTGCCCAAAAATATAGTAGTTAACTGATAAATGAAAAGTTACCGTATTTTCTCTATTAAATGCCCCCGGCGTTTATTTCAAACTTGGCCTTGTGGACCCGGCGTTTCTTTGTATCAGCAGTTTTTTCTCGCCCGCCATTTTTTAAGAAAGGGTTATTATTCGTTTTTCTTGGCAGCCTTGTACCTTGCCCTTAAATCTTAAGTTTATTATACCACAAACAAACGTTTGAGGAGCTTACTTACAACTTCCTCAATTATACCCGGCGTTTATTCGGGGCCCGGCGTTTAATCGAGAAAATACGGTAACAGTTAAGTGACATTCTATTAATTATACTAAATGAACGATTGTTGTTGTTAATAAAAGTAACATAGTTTTTTCCTAACAGCAAAGCTATTTTGTGACTTTTACCTGCCTCGCTGCGTGACCAGGTGACATATTAACCGATATTATATGCGAAAGGTACCAGGGTCGTAGAGCGTTGACCTTGATCTCCGTGATGGCGTCGAGTGGCGTGGTCAAAGTTATTATGAGTTTTTATCGAGATGATGACAAAGGATCGGCATTCGAATGACACATAAGTCGCATACCGTTTGACATGACAAAGCACAATTCAATGGACATATAATCAAACAATAAGCGGAAAGTTTGGACTCGGTGAGCGACGGGAAAGCTGTTACAAAGGCTCAGTTGGAAATGGAGCTACCTTTTGTAATGGGAAGTGCGACAAGTGAGATACATGGTATGTATTCTGTTTCGTCATTTTGTCCTAGCACGCGAACGCGGGTTGACTAAATAGCCGGCAGTCCTATATTCTCAGTAAATTTCTCAAAATCGAAAAATTCCAGCTAATCTAAACTATCATATGCCGATTTAGAAAGGTCAAGCGATCCTGAAATGCTTTATAGATTTCAAGCCTAGTGTTTGGTTTACGCTAGGCTCAGTAGATGAAACCATGTTTTGTGACACTTAGAAATTTTTTCAGTTCGACTGCCGGTCAAGGTTTTCAAAACACTAAATGGCCGGCAGTTCTATATTCTCAGTAAATTTCACAAAATCGAAAAATTCCGGCTAATCTAAACTATCATATCTCGATTTAAAAAAGTCAAACGATCCTGAAATGCTTTATAGATCTCAAGTCTAATGTTTGGTTTACGCTGGGCTCAGAAGACAAAACCATGTTTTGTGACACTGAACTTTTTTCAGCTCGACTGCAAAAACATGGTTTCGTCGGGGGTTTCGTGATATAGAAATCCCACAAAACCGGCTCGTTTGATCAGGATCACGACATATGATAGTTCAGAATGGCTGGATCTTTTCGATTTTGTGAAATTTACTGAAAAAATAGAACTGCCGGCCATTTAGTGTTTTGAAAACCTTGACCGGCAGTCGAGCTGAAAAAAGTTCCAAGTGTCACAAAACATGGTTTCGTGATATAGAAATCCCACAAAACCGGCTCGTTTGATCAGGATCACGACATATGATAGTTCAGAATGGCTGTATTGTTTCGATTTGTCAAATTTACTGAGAATATAGGACTGCCGGCCATTTAGTGTTTTGAAAACCTTGACCGGCAGTGGAACTGAAAAAAGTTTAAGTGTCATAAAACATGGTTTCGTCTTCTGAGCCCAGCGTAAACCAAACCCTAGACTTGAGATCTATAAAGCATTTCAGGATCGCTTGACTTTTTCTAAATCGACATATGATAGTTTAGATTAGCTGGAATTTTTCGATTTTGAGAAATTTACTGTGAATATAGAACTGCCGGCCATTTAGTGTTTTGAAAACCTTGACCGGTTACCGGCCATATAGCCACAGCGTATTTTATTGGACACAAGCATCAGTGAAATTCGATTTTTTTCCTTCCCATACTCTCTGTGTACGATCCTGTATCAAACAGACATCTTTAATACTGACAATCCTTATTACGGTTTTGGAAGCTATCTTGACAGGTGAGAAATTATGGTTTTTAGATGAGAATCTAATGTCGAATAATTTTCGTAAAGCGGCTGTTCTAAGTCCAATCCCGAAAACGCATTCACTCTGGTCATTCTCATGGCCTTTAAAGTAACCTTATCTTAACTTTGCAAATTTAAAAGCCTTACTGATATACGTAATTTCCTACTTGTCAAGCTAAATCACTTGATAAGATCAATGAATGAAAATATTGAAATGAACCGATTTCCGACAGCGTGACCCAGTTAAAAAAGAAAAACGTAAAACTTTCTTATACAAGCGCATGAGTATAGGTTACCAGTGTAGCCTCTTGTTAACTGACAATTGGCCGAAAAAAAATAGTAGTTAACTGACAATTGGGTACCCCCATTAGCACCCTCATTTAGCAGTGCTAGATTAATTTGTCGTGTGTTTGGCCTTGTTTACAAAATGGTAAAGTAAGCTCACTGTAGCTGTCGAGAAAAAGTTGCGCCGGGTTTACAGCTCTTTACAGGCAAATTCACCGCGAGAAACAACTTCAAGCATCACGCTTCAGTGAATGTTCTGACACCTATAGAACGAATTGAGTTCTGGTCATTTCACGAACAAAAATCTAGAACCGGAAAGGAGGAAAGAGTTACGCGGTTAACATCGGAACGGATAGATTGCCGTCCAAAATGGCGGCGCTGTTCAGATGTGTGTTACTTTTCCTTTATACCCTCTTAAAGTTTGATGTTCCCAATGTTTACGTATTTTTCTACGAAAGAGACGATAACTTAATTTGTAATAGGAAATTAAACAAGAGTGACAGGAGCAAAAGTTTCATTTGATTCAACAATATAAATTGATAAATTGAGACAATTAGCCACAGCTTGAATGATAATCGCATCAGCCCATGTTCCTTGACATGACATATTATTCAAATATTCTTGCCAAGAGTGTTCAGTATTACTCTCTATAAACTGTTCTGGGTTATATACTAAATATTCAATGCCAAGACTACGTATACAGCTGTTTGATTAAACGTTGTCACTGATCGGTCTTACCCCTACGCGACCAGACCGAAAGGGAGTATGGGTGAATTAAAATGCATGATTAATTATTCTATATCGCGTTTACAACGGAGAACAAAACTCATCTTTGTCTTCGCGTGTTACGCAAAGACAACCAGAGTCGCTTCGATAAGGACGTTCCGTATTTTGATAATGTGCAGTTATTGAATGTGAATTGATTTCTCCCCATAATCCTTTTCTGTCTGGTCGCGTAGGGATGAGACCGATCAATGACAACGTTTAATCAAACAGCTGTATAAAAATGGTTCGTAGCATCGCCATACAATTGATGTGATACGGCACGAAAAAAACAATCGCCACCTCCTCCAACATCAAGAGCAATTCTATTTAATTCAGATAACCTACTTTCTAGTAGTAAAACTGAATCTATAGCACCTGAACCATTAAAAGCAACCATTACAAACAATTGATAATTTTGTTTAACGAAATAATAGATTTAAATATATTTTTTCTTGCTTTAAGTGTGCTATATTCTTTGCTAATAGAGCTACGTTGAGCGCTCGAAGGCAACTCTCTTGTGTCAGGATTTCAATGCAATCAAGCTACGTTGAGCACTCTAAGGTAACTCTCTTGTCCGCTTTAGGATTTCAATGTTATCAGTACGACACGCAATTGATATTCGTCTTCTTTTTATAGACTTTATACGCCAAGAACGTTTTCTCTCTCTTACTTGCCACTCAAACAATACATTGTCTTTTTGTCAAATAGAGACAAAATCTCTCTTAAAAAAATAAACACGCTGAAATCGCTTATAAAATGCTTCTTAAAATGCTTCCTTGATAACTTTTATAAACAAAATCAGGAACATTTTTACGTCTTTTGCGTACTGTTGCATAATCAAACTGTAATAGCAATGATTAATTGTTTTAAAATAGCACAAAACCGAAATCCACACTCTTGCATAATCAAACCGAAACATTTTTAGTTAGCTGAATAAGCAAAATCTACCCTCTCTTGCATACTATTGCATAATCATGACACCTAAATATTTAATAACTATTGGAACAGCAGACAAAGATTACAACTCAAAAAGCGAACAAAAATACAGCGTGAGATTTCTCAGCTTCGTCGAGCGCGAAAAGTTGACTCGTTTAACTTTAAGCGAGTTGACTTTAAACGAATCGTAAAATTAACTCTTTTCACGAGATTTCACTTTGACATTCGTTAAGCGACATAAAAAATCGCTCCTCGCTGTTCATCATACCGGGTAGACAACGTATAGCAGAACCCCGGAGGAGGACTCGCATATGTGGTTGGGTGGGGGTGCTCGTCGTATCTTTTAGGGGTTAAAATTAGGGGATCTAGGTATCTTTTAGAATATATGATTAAAAAAAAAAAAACTCATTTTCCCAGAAAATGGTATCTTTTAGTGTGTTCAGGGTTTCACTTTTTTTCCTGACGAGCACCTCCACTTGACGACTTATAGGAGTCCCCCCCCCCCCCCACCCCCCTCCGGGAGCAGAATATTCTTACCAATTTTTCTTTTCACGATATTTCCGGTTGTCACTCGCTAAGCGACTTAAAAGGCAGAGCAAAATAGCATGTTCTTTTGAGCGCAGCTATCAAATGTACTGAATAGGACAGCCTCTGACTCAGTTAAGCTTCCCATATGACTAAGAAAAAAATTGCCGGATTGACCCCTTTCATAAAATAGAAGTCCGTATAAAGGTGAATATTTTAAGTTCGTTTACCTACAGGTTGCAACTAATTTGATTGAACCTGCACTTGGCACCGGTAGCATAGTATTGGCTGACCCGTGCACTTTCGCTTTTGTGCTATTTTAAAACAATTAATAATTGCTATTACAGTTTCATTATGTAACAGTACGCAAAAGACGCAAAAATTTAAGCCATTGAAGGCTTGCCGCAATTCCATTCAACCGTCATCATTATAAGCCAAAAAATCAACACAACTATGACATGTTTACCATACTATTGCACAATCAAACCGCTTGGCCAATCATAATGCAGAACGTAGCTAATACAGGAAATCGCCTGCTGCTGCTCTCTGAGTTGACCTCTGATACGCTTGGTTAATTGCACGCTTACTTGTAACTCTAAAGTTTTCTTTCCACCAGTGATCGAGTGCATTGTTATTTAGAAGTTGCTGAAACCAATTCTGTGGTCGTGGAAATACCCAAGCCCTCCTTGGCGGCGAGCAAGTTCGTGGCGAGCTCCTAAATGTAAATAAAACGCCGACAAACCTTGAAGATAGCGTAGTTGAAGGCGTCTTCTTCGGTGTCTTCTCGCAAAAAAAAAAAACTGCCGGATTGTTATATTTATCGAATGATAAGCAGGAGATTGACTGAAATTAAACTTACAAGACCTCGATTCGTGTCATCCATGTCGATCTGTACGTTTTCGCGCGTAAACTGCAGTGTCAGTGAACTCATATCTTATTATATTTTACCCTGGGGAGTCTTTTACTGTGTAACCGCATCCCCAAGAGTAAGATGAAACCTGAGATAAACCGAACCCAAGCCATTAACCCTTGGGAAGGCCCCAAACCCAAGGTGTGTGTAACCACAACTCAATAGAAAAAAACGCAAAGTTCATGCTATTTTGCTCTGCCATACCGCTCATATTAACACACAAACTTTCCTGTCCCATTTAACTTTCTTATAACCTCTCCATTAGTAAAATACACCGTGAAATTCTCAAACTACGTTTCCCAAGAAAACGCATTTAAACTATTTTTACCCTTTTAAAGTAGCTATAATGGCTTTACGACAAATGATTGAAACTGATAGGTAACGTGAGATATCGAAATTTAAGAAGGACTAATACCTTTGCGGTAACGTAATGTGAGATATGACAAGTTCATCACAAGTTCTGACATCCCAATACCCTAGGGAAATTAACAATAGGTCCGGGGGTGCTCCCCAAACATTTTAGTGGCAGTATGTGACGCCCTTCTTGAAATCCTAACCGCTTTAACCAACCATATCCTCAATGCCCTAATATAGCTTCTATAAAGAACGAACAAGAAACCCCCCCGGACAAAAGTCCACAAAATTTTGTTAACAGCTTTTGTCCCTTTTTAGTACTCGACTCCGAAATCTCGCTTAATGCGCAAGCGCATTAACGAGATAAAAAGGGATGTACCAGTCGAATGGGTTACGTTTCACTTATGCAGCTATCATGCTTTTTGATTGCCGGTTGTTAAACCATATTTCACTGGTTTCTAAAACACCAACAATTGCAAGAGTGTCTGGAAGTCTAAATTGAGCCGGGACCTGTTACCTGCGTTAATTTGAAGCACCCATTGCTCGAGCCACAAGATGCAGAAAACCTTTTTTTTTTAAAACTTTTCAAAAAAGATTTAATGAGGATGTATAAGCCTAGGTCTAGGCTTATAACCGGGATGCTGGCACGGAACCAACGTTGATTATGTACGGTACAAATGCAAAGGGCACTAAAACTTTCTTAAGACGGAACAATAAAGGAGAATAAAGTTTTTGCCTAAACAGATGTTCTTTACTGACACTTTATTATAGCCTCGTCTACCCATACTTATTCTACTGCGTGAGCGTCTGGGCATCAACCTACCTATCAAACATCAAAAGATTAATTACTCTTCAAAAACGGGTTATACGAATAATGTCGAGAAGTGCTTTCTATGCTCACACTGATCCTTTATTTAAAAACTTAGGAATTTTGAATCTTGAGAGTACAGTGGAATACCGAATTTTCAAACCTCCAAGGGAAACGGAAATTCGTTCGAAAAATCGGGAGTTCGAAAAATCGAAGATGGTATCGACTGAAATCAAATCCAGGGAAAACGAGTTTTGGTTCTAATAATTGGGAGTTTCGAAAAATCGAGTATTCGAAAAATCGGGATTCCACTGTATTTATAAACTTCAGATAGTGGTCTTATGTGCAAGGCATAAAGCATTGTAATATTACGTGATTCTGTGAAACAAACTTGTTTTGACTTAATTTGTGCTCTCCTTAATTTCCAGAGCCATCCAGGATCACTCGTCCGACTGCAGCAAATGAAAGTTACGATGAGGGAAGTCTTGTTACCATCAGCTGTACAGCAACAGGGACACCACACCCAGAAGTAAAGTGGATCCATAACGGAGAAGAAAAGAGTTCTGGAGTTAAAAAGGCTGACTTAACCTTTAGGCGCATCAGGAGGATAGATGCAGGAATGTACACATGTAAGGTCAACAACTCTGCAGGGAGTGACGAGAAAGTACTGCAACTTATAGTTAAATGTAAGTACATACACTGTATGCATGGGTAAAGAGTTCGGGAGTTAAAAAAAATGATTTCTATTATACTCCAATTTGAAAGACAGATGCAGCATTTTACACCTGTAGGGTCGTAACTCTGTAGGAAGTGACGAAAAGCAACTGGAACGTATAGTTAAATAAGAGTGCATTTAGTTGTCTCGATTTATCACGCAATCAAATGTGATCGCACGCTTATCGCAACTCTTTAAAAATAACCAGTTTTTGACAAGCTACACAGTCTCCCCAACTTAGTTCTGCGGTTTCGACTAAATAAGGTAAGCGCTGGAGGTCTTTTTCTGCTATACTCTGTTTTTTAACCGTGGGTCGTTTTGAACTCTGCGCAGTCGGCAGTTGAAGCTTCTTTGCCCTCGTTCATGAACCTACAAATGCTTAACTTATAGCACCGAAAACAAAAGCAACAAGCGTTCGTATCTCTAGATGGTTTTATTATATTAAGAGACACCTGTCTAAATAGGTTTTTTGTTAAAGTATTGCATTGTTGGCTGCGGCAAATTAAAAACTCGAGGAGGCATTATTAGAGCGCGCATTAGTACTTACAGTACAAAATGCAGTTTATTTACTAGAGTAATTCTCGATTTGTTCAAATTAGGCGCGCAAGGGGATAGCGGGAGGTATGATGAATTCTTGCGTAAGGGGCTACAAGGAGGTGTGGTGAATCCTCCTTTTTTCTTTGTCCCACGTCAGTGACAGTAATGAACATCACATCTATCTCGAGAATAAGTTAGTTGAATAAAAGTGGCATCTTCATCTGTTACTTATGCCGCTCATTGTCTGACGTGTTTAAGTTATGGGAAAAGATTGTGGCCAAGGCATTGTGCGGCTGGGTGCGAAAGCGCTAGCTCTGAATAATGTCGCCGAAGGGGAGGTGGGAGAGCTGAAAATTCCTTCGAACGTACCTGCTTTGGTATCTCAGCATCAAATTACCTAACTAGCTTCCCACGAGCAGGGTTACGTAATCCACACCTGCCGGAATTCTGCAGCATATTTATGGGTGAAAATAGCGTGATATATTCCCACGGGGTGCCATCACTTCCAAAACGCCCCCAACCTATATAAGATATGGGAAGAAGCGTCGAGCCTGGAGGCAATATATATACAGATAGGCTGAGCCTAACAGCGTCGCTCTTTAAAAAGAAAGCCGATGATAAACTTAACTGAGGTGAAAGGTCGGAAGCACAAGAATAAAATTGACGACTGGGCTATTTTTTAATTTTAGCAATTCTCAAAAACAGACTTACGCGACCGTTTGCACAGTATATTTAGACCGTACAAAAGTTAACAAAAACAACTTTTTCTCCGTCTAGAATAACTAGAACGACTAATTTCCAAATAAAATACACCTGTTGCTTATAAACAAAATTGTCCTAGAAACTGATTTGGAAATCAAAATTGCAAAAAATACACAAACATATTTGCGTAAGACCACGCGAGTGAAGTTAGAACTATAAAATCCCAGTCTTGTTTTGTTTACATAAAATCGCTTTTCAACCTATGTAATGAATGGAAAATACATAAAAATGGACAACACAATCTTCTTTCGAAAAAATGTTTTCAAATCTCCATAAGTTTATGTTTAAAAGCAAAACGCGAACCATTTATAGCTCATCGAGGCCGAGATGTCTCCGATGAAAGAAATCAAAACAATTGAATTTAATTGAGCACGTTTTATAAACAATTCTCCAAAACTAGCGAGAACACAAAGAAAAGGTCAATCACAGATTGATATCAACATAAATTCCCATCGAAAAATGTATTTTGTTTTACCTTTAAGTCCATCCACTGCTTGGAAATTCTTTTCCGCTTCTTCAGTTCTGAAACCCGAAGTGACAAACATCTCCCCGCATTGCTCCCATCGCCGATGGGGGGAAGCAAGATTTTATTCCTGAAAGCCCTTCTTTTTCCACTATAGCGGCTTCTGATTATCCCTTAATTAGTATCCCTGTCTTGAGTAGCAAACCGCGAAAAAATGCAGGAGAATAACGACTTTAATTTAAACGGTTTTCTCCGCTAAACACAACAAACACAACATTTTTTTCCCAGGTGACGTGAAACTGCAAAGATCCCGGATGTGGTGTGGCGTGCCTGCGAGTTAGCTCTGCGCGACTGCGGTGGGCACACGACGCGTCCGCGAAACATTCCGCTAGCCATGACCATGAAAAAAGACGGGCATGAGTTCTATGGTTCTCTGGTTCTACGGGTATGGGCCTCAGCAGCGGGCCTTCGGCCCGCGAGAGCTCCGCTATAAAATTGAAGCCCAGAGCTAGCAAATAAACGACGGCATATATTCTGAACGTTCTAACTTTCATTATGTAACTCTTCAATAAAACAAAACTTTATGCAACAGTTCAATAAACAATAAAACAAAACAAAAACAAAATTGTTCGGTTTTGTTATTACTGATCGTAGCCGATTGTTTCCGTTTACTCTTGAATTAATATTAGTGATAAAATAAGTTGTTGACGAGAAAACAATCTGTTTCGCTGCCTTATCAACATTCCTAGTTACCAAGTTAGTCGATTAGTTCCTCAAAATGGTGCATTCCGAAAGGGCTAATGCAATTTAACGTTAATTATATATTTGTCGAAAAGTCACGATATATTTCTGTTTTTTTTTCTCAATTGTTTGTTACATATTTCTAACAGTTATTGATCTCAAACGTTTGTTAAATCATGTTTTTCATTATGGATTTCAATAACAGCTAAAACTTAAAAGAACGATGCAAGTGAATTGTTTTCTGTTTTGTCAACAGACCAAGCTACCATACAAAACATCTCTTCTTCTGTGTCCAAGTCATGGATTGGTCAGGCAGTAACGTTAACTTGCAAGTCAGATGGTGTTCCTACTCCAACCCTGTCCTGGTACAAACCTGATGGAACCAAATTTAACCGAGTCGATGCCAAGGAGAACACGGCTGTTGTCACAATGAATTCAGATAACGATTTTGGGATTTATGATTGTACAGCTAACAATAGTTTTGGGCTTGCTTCAAAGACGGTCCATGTAAGGCAAATAGGTAAGTCGAAAGTTTGGTTTTGGTCGCGGGCAAACTTTTGCTAAGGGTCTAAGGCTCAGGCCGGGTCGTTTGGCTATGGCCGTTTGGAGGTCGATTTCGCTCAAAATTTACAGACATTAGGAATTGAAGAACGTCTTGTCAGTATTGTTGTTTAGTTGTTCCCCACAGAAGCGTATAATCAGTAAAACGTAATTTTGTGTCCAAGTTTACATCTTGAAAATAAAATAACACTGTTCAATTTTACCAAAAAGTGATAAATAAAAAACTATATTATTTCATGCCAAAACGTGGAAAGTGATTTAAGGAGTCACGACACACTGCAATTAAACAAAGGAAAATATCTTTATTAAAAATAGCAATAAAAATAATTTACAATAACCATAAATTGATACTTGAAAACAAATGGGAAGTTAAAAAGAATTACATTTCTATATATACATCTTCGCTAAAAAATATATATATTTAAAGAATCAAACGGAGTCAAACGGGAATGTATATTTAAAAAAAATCTGGCTAATTTCTGCACTTGCAAGTCCGTGTTTTTTAAGTCCATGGCGAAAGATAAAAATAAAGTAAAAAGAAAAAAAATAAATCTAACCAATTTCTGCAGGTCCACTCTCAACTTGCAAGACCGTGTTTTGTAAGTCCATGGCGACTCTCCTCTTTGAAAGAGCCTCTGAGGCATAGTAGGGCTGATCTCAAGATTGCGAAGCTAGGAGACTTTCGTTCTGATCCAGGAATATGATTGCAAGAAGCTCTGCGAGTCGACTGTGGTATCGTCTACATTCCTGCGCCATGCCTCCTATTGTAGTGAATACTAGCGGGGTAAAAGTGGCCTGCTCCACCTCCGTTACTCTGCTGGCATACATGCGTTTTGGTGCAGGTTTTGATGCTTCCGAACGCCTTCAAAACTATATCTAATTATGCGGTTATTATGGTAATTTCAATCTACGATCCGAGAGCTAATATCGCAATTTAGGGAGAAAAAGCACTGCCTTGCAATTTATAGTTTTTTTAATGCAAGAAGTTAGTGCAACATGGTTTGAATCACATGCAGTTAGTGACGAAGCACTATATTAAGGCAGATTTACACGGTACAACTTTGTCGCATGCAATTTTTTGTAGCACGCGTTGCTTGCGTCAGGCGAAAATTGTATACAACTCGCATCGTATAATATTGTACGTGGCTACGATTGTCGTAGGGTTTTAAAACGTGTTTTAAATCCTACAACTTTTTTCGTGTTGTACTCAACAGTTGTGAGCGAGTTGTAGGCTGATTTAGACGACGCGATTCGTGTTGTATGTATGGCGAAAGCAGGTTGCATGCGACAGTTGTAGGCAAAAGTTGTGCCGTCTAAATAAGCCTCAATAAACCTCCTTATGTATATTTCGCGTATCGTCGTTATTGGTCGTCCGCACTTCGTACATAATACATAATGATGTATCGCACCTCAAAAGTCACACCTCTTCCGAATCCGCGAAAGTCTTCATGGCAATGCCCATTACGTTTACCTTATTATTCATTTACATGCCTGTAAGACGTTTTTTTATCTATAACTTTCGTGAAAAGGAAATAATTTATTCATTCAGAGGCACCAGGCTTACCTATCATCACAGTAGACATCCAAGCCACTTCACTGATAGTAAAATGGAGTGCACCAGCTGATGATGGAGGAAGTACTATTACAGCATACCGAGTGGTGATACTACAGGGAGACACAGAGATAGCAAAAAAGAATGTTACTGACCCTGCTACAATGAGCTGGGGTATTGGTGGTCTAAGCAAAAACACAAACTATGTTTTAAAGGTCTTTTCCAGGAATTATGTGTTTGAGGGAAATTCTAGCCAAAAAGCAGTTCAGACAAACCTCGAAGGTAAGACATCCTGTTGCAATGTTAGGAGGGAGCGCAGAGTTGCACATTACTGCTATATTGAATGACATGGTTGACTGCTTTATTTTCTCTTATTTTCAAGAAATTAGAATTCAGAATTAATCAAGGTGTTTTCACTGAAAAGTATTCTCGTTATACGTTTTCGTTTTAGTTAATTATCCCAGAAGTGGCCTTATTTGAGACTTGCCATGCTGTTGAGACAAATCATGTTAACCCTATTCAGCCTGGGGGGGGGGGGGGGGGGGGGGGCGCACAAAGGGCCCGCGCTAACTTTCAACATTCATAACTTCTTTAATATGTATTCAAACGGCATCAAACTTTGTGACTTTTCCTAAAATTTATTTGGCAACAATTTCATATGAGAATTTATTGATCACGTGACTTGATGTTTACATGCCAACAAGATTTTGACAGCCATATTTGTACCTTTGAGGGAAGAAAACCAATGTTTCTTGGTATAACTTTTATATTTTTATGTCATTTAGCGTTCATTTATTGGTTTTGATTGATTTTGAGGTCTTAATATAATCAGAAATCCAAGATGGTGGATCCAAGATGGCGGCCGTATAACTAATTACCATAATATTTACGTTACATGACGTCATCGTTCCATTGAGCGGACCGCAAAGGAGACGTACCATGGACGTACTATGTACCCTCTAGGTTTCATTGCCATAGCCTTAATGTGCTTGAAGTTACGATGGGGAGAGGGGATGTGCCCCCCCCCCCCTCCCCCAAGGCTTAGGAACTGAAAAAAAGCCCAGGCTGAATAGGGGTAAAGAAAAAGTGACATGGGATCAGCCATAGAATACATTAAACTGTGTATTGATTGTTTTCTGTGCCTAAATTTGCAAACAAATCTGAAGTTAGAATCTCCCAGCCAGTTTCCACTATGCAAACTCATCCTTGGTATACTTTTTCGTTTTACTTAGGAATTCCAGAAGCGGCCTTAATTAAGGACCTACCAGCTGAGACAAAGGATGTTGACGTAAAAGTACAATGGGATGAGCCACAAAACAATGGAGCGCCCATCACACAATATACTGTTTACCAAAGAACTGTAGATGATGGTGGAATACTCCAGAAATGGACTAAAATACACCTTATAACTTATATCTCAGTTCGTGAGATCACTGTAAAGTTGGAGAAAGGCCATGATTATCAAATTGTGGTGACTGCCTCAAACAAGTTTGGTGAGAGTTTAAAAGACGAGAAAAAGATGGAGAACATCACAGTATTGGGAGGTATGCGTAAGTTTGGCTTTTGCTTCCAAATTAAACCCCATTTCTATCTATAACATAAGCTTTTTGTTCTGTCCATTTAATAAGGATGAAATTTACTAGCAACTACTCTACCTCTTGTACTGGCGGAGTATAATTTTACATTTACGTCCTATGATTAAAAGTGTAGCTTGCTTTAAAGCTATCTTTGCAAACAATACATTTGCTTGGAAAACGCATCATACCAAAACAAAGTTTAATATAAAAAATAAAATTTAAAAGCATTGTTAACTAATTATGTGCTTTCAGTGAGCAAATCGTAACTAGGCTGTTTCGGCCATGGAAAAAACAGTATTGACCACTTCCCTTTTTCCAATATAGGCACAAATGAAGGGCAACAACTATACATCGTAAGCTTGAAATTAGCAGGTTTTGTTATACATAAATAGCCAACGCATTCTCAGTAAATAAAATATTTGCTAGCGAATATAATTTTTATGTTTTGTCCCACTGGGCTTATTGCTTTTCCTGCGATGGGGGTATATATCGTAACTCTTTTCACCTTTTTATCGACCTGCCTAGATGTTCCTACCGCAGTGGAAGTTACAGACGAAATTCTTTTAAAATGGAAAGAACCAAACAACAATGGAGCAGCGATCACACAGTATTCCATCTACCAACGATTCATAAATGATGAGCAGTGGACGAAGATTGGAACCATAACTGATGTTTACAAACATGAATATGCTGTTAAAATCAAGAAGGGCAAGGGGTATGAATTTGTGGTAACAGCTTCTAACAAATATGGTAAAAGTTCAAAGGAAGAAAAAATCAAGAGGATTAAAGTGTTAGAAGGTAAAATTGATTTTATCTAGCAACTTTATTCAAAACATTAAAATGTACATCCTAAGTGGCTTGAAATACAAATAAAATAAGTGCGCGCAGTCAGTGCTCACGGAGTTGAATGTTGGATATAACCGTTTACATTAGTTCACTGTAAGTTTGTTTCATTAGTCTCCTACGCCCAGTTTCATGTGATAATGGTTATATTATTGTCTTATTTAAATGAATTTGGGATTCTAATTTAGCTTACCGAAAATAAGATATAATAAATAAGAAGTGTTTTTCTCTTCTCCCGGCCTATTAGCAATATCTGATTTTACTTCTGTCAGTTTTTCTTACCAAAAACAGAGAAAAGAAAACATGTTACAAAAATAGCGGTAGCGTTACTACGTTAACCTCTGGAAGGGAAAATATTTATTGATGACGTCAATGATAAAGAACCGAATGTATGCTGTGTATCACGATTCACGAAAGCTCATGAAATAGACTCCCATTTTTGAGTTGCTTAATGCCTCGTTAACAAATCGGGGCTGCTCGACCTTGCTATGCCAGCTTTGATAACGAGGCATTAAAAAGACCCATTGTCACTTTCCCGGTGATGCATTGCGGGCGTTCTCGAATTTCGTTGTCCATGGAAAACCATTTTGCGGCGGAGAAATTTGATTCCTAAAAAAATCCGTTTTCATCGGGTAATCTGTATCGTCTATTAACTTCAAGATGATTTCTTTCAAATATTTAGTTCATATTTAAGGCATTCCATCTTGTTTTTGTATGTTTTCTTTTATTTTCCATCGTTACTAGTACGTTTTTTAAGCAACGACGCCAAAGGCTAGAGGCTGCTGTCAAGTAACGAGACACGTCAGAAGAATTGCCTCAGAAATTCGATTTTCCTTGGAAGGATATAGGTCTATTAGATTGCCTACTAGTTAAGATTTATCTTTGAATCTTTTCATTGTTATTTTTAACTACATTCGTTTTCTTCATACTGTGAGTTGACATTTGAATCTTACCATCGATACATGACCGATCGACAGGAATGAACAATGCTCCCTGGAGATGCAAACAACACAAAAAGCTCAAAACTTCTCGGCTCGTCGGCGGAGTCATTAGTGCCAGCATCTATGTATAATATACCATGGTAGTTGAAGGAGGTTTTTTCTCGTCCCTAGTCGTTGATTTTATTTTTTCGATGCAAATTTTTGAAGCCGATAAAACGTACTCCGCCAGCGGAGATCTCTAATTACATGTATGCCCGCCGATGAAAATCAGATGCGCCGTCAGAACAGTCCACAAAATACAAACGCTTCTTGGCTCACTGAAGGTTTAGTTTTTAGTGGCATCGACCTTAAACGTTTGGTAAAATTAGCAGGTGGTTTTCCGCGTCCCTCGACGTGAAATTTTTTTCGATGCGATCTTTTGAAGCGGAGGAAGCTACCTCGGTGATCGGGGCTACACTAAGGCGGGTTGAGCGCCCCAGACAAAATGTAAGACAAGTTATACGGGCTTTTGATATCTATCAGGACCGCTTCTTGGGACTTCTAAATTTTAAAATTAATGTCGAACGAAATTTCAAACGCAGTGTTCATTTCTTCCTCGAGTTGAGAGACCAAAATTTTACTTCTCGAGAGATCGCGTAATATCTGGATCCAAATCAAAATAAACAATACACGGTGCATCACGGTAAGTGACAATGGGTTAAGCAACTCGGAAATGGCTTTTCGCTGTGATACGTGACCTACGCAGTTCTCCAGGGTCCATATAGTGCAATAACTTAAAAGTGTTGACGTCATAACGTAAACAATCAACAGGGTGAATTTGAAAACCGCTGACAAAAGGCAAAAAAACAGATTGATCCACAGAAACAATTTCCATCGTTTACCCCCAGGAGACTTGATAGCATGTCATTTATACTCTAATGTAATATAGAATGCCAACTCAACACCTTTCACTATAAAAAAATGTTCCAGAAAACTAAAGTTGTTTCATTACAGGGTTGTTATACCATTTGTAGCTAAAACAATTGTTATTTCTGTTTTTCTTAGTTTCCACGAAACCGCCGGGAAGTCAAGCAGGTGAGAGAATCAGTATCGTGCCGTTTGACGTTTTTTTGGATATTCGTTTTGTAAAACTAAATTGACTACAAATGGCAAACGATAACAACACTGGTCCATTTGGTTTTTATCAGTATTCAAGTGTTTGTAATCTCTATTGAAAACACTCATATATATGTTAAGTGAAAATACTATTAATAAGCTTTTGCCATTTGGCAACGACACGGAACGCAGTTATATGTTATTACATGGGAAGCTTGTTCTTCGCTGATTATTCTGAAATGCTCTTTTTGAGAATAAAGTGTTTTTTTTTTCATTACTAAACCCTCGGACGTACACGCACAAACTTATACCTTAACAAAGCAATTTTTTATTTTTTTATCCAAACAAGTGAAAACAAACATTTTTATTGAAAAATGGCTCATGCTACTTATGACGTCTTATCTCTTTACCATAGCAACTGATTGTTCCGAAAACTTGACAAAAATTTATCTCAGGGATAAAAAAAAAAAGAAACCTATAGGGGAGGGGATGGAACTTTCCCCCACCCCCTTGTAAGTCCGAAGGTTAATATGAAAATCAAATCAATTAATCTTTACTTCGCGTCCAATTTAAATATAGCAAGAACGGCTGTACATGTTGCTCATGCCAGCGATAAATGAATTAAATGCATTTGCGGCATTCAAATACTGGGATTCTTCATGAGTTAAAGTGCTACTTCGATCAAATTTTTGGTTTCCTTTTTTTTACATTTTCGTGTACTATTAGACTTCCTTACTCATCTTGCCAAATTTCAATTCATTAGGCACATCAGAAGTCATTTAATTTTAACATTTATTTCCGAGAATTTACGGCCGCCATTAAAAAACCTTGTTCCAAGGCTTGGTTGCGAATGGGAGAAAGTGACGTAAAAGACTCAAACATACCTCACGGGTTGAAATTATAATAACAATCAGCATAGAAAATTGCACGAGGAACGAGTCTAAAGTTTTTGTTGCTTTTCGCGTGATTTTCAACACTTATTGTTATTATAATTTCAACCCGTGAGGTATGTTTGAGTCTTTTACGTCACTTTCTCCCATTCGCAACCAAGCCTTGGAACAAGGTTTTTTAATGGCGGCCGTAAATTCTCGGAAATAAATGTTAAAATTAAATGACTTCTGATGTGCCTAATGAATTGAAATTTGGCAAGATGAGTAAGGAAGTCTAATAGTACACGAAAATGTAAAAAAATGAAAATCAAAAATTTGATCGTAGTAGCCCTTTAAGTGTCCGTGTTATGACTCAATCTTGCCTATCACTCAACAGTTTATAATAATAATAAAGCTTTGTCCGATCCTGAAAATTTGTTTTATTTTCTCCATTTCCAGGTTCTGCGACTAACAAGGAGGGACTTCTTCACGGTGTTTATGTCAGTGTCGTCCTTCTATTGTCGATTGTTATTTTTATTTTGATTGTTGTATTCTGGAGAATGCGCCGTCGTTTAGGTAAGTTTGTTGAAATGCAAAACAAGGTCAGTTCTAGAAACAAAAGAATTTGTATTCAAACAAACAAATTGTCGAAAAATATTTGAACTTAAAAAATCTGTTACTGGCGTTCTCAATAGTTCAGTGGGTTGAGAAATCATTTTGGGCATTCAATTTCGAACGTTAGTCACATAATACCATTACCAGAGGTATAAATTTGGTCATGTCAAATAAAACAACAATGGAACGTACGTATATACCTGGATGTATTTTGTGCATGTAGTGAAAACGTTTACAACAATAATGTTAATTCTTTTATTTCAGAGATCGTACATTCAAGTCGGTGAGTAGCGTTATTTAGTATTTAAATGTCAAGCAATATGTGATTAATATTTATCGGAACCTTTCGCTGACATAATACAGAATTATTTTTTGAAAATTGACTTGGCTAGAAAATTATATGTTTTTTTTTCTACGAGATCATTAGATAGTGTATAAAGATATCAACAACGATCTGTTGGTGAAGTTGTGAAGTGGGTCAATGACCATTCCGTGAAAGGGTTATTAGTAATTTGTTACTTCTGCAGGTTAATGTATTTACGTGTACATCATATAATTCTTTGTTTTAGAAAAAGCATAAAACCCAAGGAGCTAATAGCCATGGTAAGTAATTATCGTGCACAATTATATCGTTCATTGCGATAAATGGTATAATAAACTGGTTATACATGTAATAAACCTTTTATTTTGTGATTAAGGTCTCTCTTTAACAGAGAACCGCACAATACCTTATAAACACGCCGTTTGCACAATTAGTAGAATAATTCAAACATAGAAATGCATAATCAATTTATTCTATCGTTCAGCTTTTATGAAGCGTCGCACTTTCCGTGAAAAGACCAGATAGCATACTTAAATTGGAAACAAATGTTTTCCTTGGCGTTTTTCGTTAGAAACCCATGGCCGCAGAGGTGGGGCCACCAACAACACAACCATTAAGCGCGATGCAGCAGGATGACGCCGTGACCTATGAAACCCCGGGAGGTGGAGATTACATGCCTCTTCATCCATCAGGAAGAAGCTGGGAAATCAGACGGGAACAAGTCAAGGTCATTAAAATTATCGGTAAAGGTGCCTTTTCGGAAGTTGCCAAGGCAACTCTATGGAACTTACGAGACAACGAGTACATTACAGTGGCGGCGAAAATGCTGAAAGGTGCGGGCTGATTTAACCTGAAATTATGAGGTCACGATAATCGTTATTAGGAATTGTTATAAGGAATTTTTATAAGGAATTTGAAGAGGATTAGAGCGGGATAAGCTTACAAACATATAATTGGAGTGCAAAAGTAATCGTCGACGCGGTAAGAGAAACGCTTCGACGACTTATGGCCTTTTCGAGGCTCGAGGCTTTTCGGCAAAAACAATAAACGGCATTTCTTTAAAAATTACTTATAGTTTTAACCATATTTCGTTCGTAACAAATTTTGCTGCCTAATTCGGAAAATATCCGTGAAATTAAACCCACTAACAGATTTCTACGCGAACAAACGAGACACAGAATTTTGTTTGTTGTTAGAGATGGGCCATTATTGTATATTGTTAGCATGCGATACACACTAAAATAGCGAACATTAGATACTTGATCGAATATCGACCAAGTTGCACGTTAAATGCCGGTTCCTTATTGTTCAGTGGTTCGAGAGTCACTGTAAAATATAATATCAGTTAACAATTTTTGCCATTAATTATGAATAACATAATTTTATCCAACAATTGACTTGAGGAATCATCAACCGGAATGATACAATTATGTGTTTGTGGCGAAACTAGTGGGCCAGGTACCAGGGGACGCCTTATCAATATTTTATGGAATATTGAGGTTTGCTTTTCTCTGCAGCAAATGCCCCGGCTTCAGACAGAAAGGATCTGCTGTCAGAACTTGAGTTGATGACAAAATTAAAACCTCATAATCACGTGATCAAGCTGATTGGATGCGTCACCGAGAGCGGTAAGAAAAGTAGCACATTATAACAATATGACGTGTCAAAGTTTCTCTTATTTCCATTGTATCTTTTGGTTTTGTAGCCTGGACTAATTTCAGGTTCAGTTCTGTTTCGTTGCGCAAATATATTATAGACGTTAGTGAAAAGTTTATGTTATTTCTGTCTAGTTTCGCAGTATACATAATTTATACTTATCCAACCAATATTTAATTACAAAAATTAACATGAAATATATATCACCTTGGTTAAAATTACATTAAGAATTTCACATTTACTAAAAGTGGTCTCTAAAGGTTTATACAGTATGACTCTGTTTCGTTCCCACAGACCCATTGTTGGTTCTAATTGAGTACGTCCCTTTCGGTGACCTGCTGGGATACTTGAGGAAGAGTCGAGGACTGAACGACACGTACTTTAAGGACCCGGATGTAAAGCCACAGACCAGTCTTACTGCGGAACAGTTGATGAAGTTTGCTTGGCAAGTTGCTGATGGAATGTGTTACTTGTCTTCAAAAAAGGTTTGATTATCGGAAGCTGTGTGTTTTATCAACATCGCAAAAGTTGATAGGTTTCTTAGTTAGTAATTAACAGAATAATTAGCCAATCAAAAGATATAATTACGTTATCGTACACGCATAAGAAATTTTAAACCAGCCAGATAATAGTAACCTATATTTAAAATGCAATTTTAGCAAAATAAAGCATTTCTTGTAGATTATCCATCGTGACTTGGCGGCAAGAAACGTTCTTGTTGGTGAAGGAGAGAAGTGTAAGGTGACAGATTTCGGAATGGCAAGAAATGTGCATCAGGATGATATCTACGCTAAAAAAAGTAGGGTAAGTATAAAAAATTGGGACTTTAAAAACGTTGTGGCTCGTAAAGTAACACACACTGTTTGCCAAAAATGTTTAACATTTTTTTGGTTGCTTTTACAAACGTCAACTAGCATTGGCCATCACAGTGTTGTCCCTTTGTTTAAATATTAATGGAGCAGGGTTGTCGACACGGCTCGAGGTGGTTCTGTTGTATTCAATTTCTGACGTTAAAATTTCTGAGACTCTTGAACTTTCCTATTCCGCGAACAGTGAAAATTATAGTGGTGCATCAATGAGCAGGCCGGGGGAAACGGGCATTAGCATTGTTTGAATGCCGTTTAAGTTGTAGTCAGAAATACGCAAACCATTTTGCCAGTAATTGTGTAAACTACTTCAAACCTTAAACGAACAACGCAAGTTTCATAAATTAAAATTGAAAATGCCAACTTATAAAGTACATAATCGTGTTGGGTGCCCAAGAAACTGTCAAGTACACGTGAAGTTATTTTGTGCCATTTTGATGCAGCTTTGGCCCACTCAAACCAACAATTCAAAGTAAACAATTCTGAGATCTGTCTAGTCTATCGTAATGATTATTTACAAATGTTGCCTCTTTGGTACTTCTCACCTCCATATTCTTTCCAAGGGTCGACTGCCGGTTAAGTGGACTGCTTTTGAGGCTTTGTTATATGGAATATACACAACACAGAGTGACGTGTAAGTTGATCAATAATTGAACTTAACTGGCTATCGATCTTTACATATCGTTAGCTTCAACCATTAACATTTCAATATTATTATTGTTATTATTATTATTATTATTATTATTTATTTATTTTTTTTTTTTTGCAGTTGGAGTTATGGCATCCTGCTCTACGAGATACTTACTGTTGGTAAGTTAGTTTTACGATTTTTGTGATTATTTTCTTCCCTATTCACATTTTTCTAACAGTCAGAAAAATGAAATACGATTACTCAAAATCTTCATCGAAAACTTCATATCGAATATATTTGCACCTTACATATTAAAAAAAAAGCACGAGTTCATCTCATCTTGTTTAGGTGGATCTCCATATCCAGACATAATTCCTCGTCAAATCACCGAGAGACTTCAAGAGGGATACAGAATGCCAAAACCGAGACACGTTGATGACAAACTGTGAGTATATTTCTCTACCATTATAATTATTTACTACTTTGGCTATGCAGTGGTGTAATTCGAATGGGCTATTTAAAAAGAGTGAGAGAGAAAACGCTTTGAATCTCATTATTTTACAGTAACAGACGGTGTAATACATTCAAGAGAGGTCAAGTTGGGTGGGAAAGTGCACTGTTTTACGTAGCCAAAGATTATATGTTTCTATATACCTTGATCTCATTTGTTATGTTTTAGGGTGCGGTTTTCTTTCCACATCCTGCTAAGCAATTCACAGTTTGATTAACAGGAGATCGGGAGACATTAACGTTACATAAGAAGTTAAAAATAGCAATCAAATCCCTCTTCACTCTTGTCCTTTCCTAATAAAGTTATCATCCATCAAATAGCGATCAGCAGTCAATATTGTCGTCACTAACTTTATGTTTATTATGAATTAGATACCAGATTATGCTGAAGTGTTGGGAAGAACAGCCAACTGATCGACCCACGTTTGACAAACTGAGAAAGACGATGAAAGAAATGGAGCGAAAGCACAAGGTATTTAAAGAATCATTTTAAAAGACGATGGGATTTATTTGTGTGAAAGCAGTGCGTTCCCTTGAAACATTTTTTTCTTGCTATTAAAATAGCAAGAAATTATTTCCACGTAAAAAATAATTAGTTCATGCTTAGTGTGTATCTCTCCAGTAATAGATGCACCCACGAAAGAGGGAAGCGTAAGAGTTCGCCTCAAATAACTTTAGCGCCAAAAGTGCTCTCCAAACTTTCCAAGCGAATCCATAACAGTGATCAATGCACAGCTCAGAAAGCATGAACCATATATTAATTCTTTTATTACACAACTAATCATAGAAATGCAAAACAAACTAATTAAGTATGAATTGAGATGCTGGAATAGCCTCGCCGTAACGATTTTTTCTTGACCGATCCTTTTTTTTTCAATTAAGAAGCGATGTGAATTTGGCTTTCTTTAAGATTCAAAGCGACTATCGATGTGCATAGTAAACACTTACCTCGCTGACATTATCTATTTTCTGAATAAAATTTTGTAGTTTGTTTGGTTTTTGCAGTCGTATTGACTATCAAAATTTACTTCTCGTGTACTGCAACTTCTAATCTACAGGAACATTCGTTTGTTGGTTGTTTTTTTTCTTCCTGGAGACTAAAGTAAAAAGTCCAACCCATAGTATTTATCAGCAAAAAAATTCGCCATATAAAATTAGGCAAACTGTGTCATCTACACGAGCAAAAAAAGGTTAATATATTGGTTGCTTCTTCTCAACAGACGTATGTCAACCTAAGCCAATATGACAACAGCTTGTATGCCAACGTCAACGATCTGACAGAGGAGTAAATCACAAGCTGTCTGGAGTTCAGGAGTTCAGTACTTTGTTGATCTTGACAATTAATTATCTGTCTCCTTTAATCTTAAATGCCTTGGTTTCACTGTAGCATACAAAAAGCTCCCAACACTGAAGGACTCACCCTCTCTCCCCTACGTAATCACCCCCCCCCCCTCCCCCTCCAAAACACACACCTCAACTGTCAAAAGCGAAAGCAATGCTGTTTGGGTAAATGGAGAGTGTCATTTTATTCCATGCAATCAGTAATTTTAGACTTTTCCCGATAAACGCCCCTGGCGTTAATTCAAAAACATAATTTTAGTTTGCAGAGATGACATTTGTTTGTAATAGTGTCGATTTCGTATTTTTTATTATATAATGTATTTTGATACGTTATCTCAGTATTTTTTACTCAATATCACAATATCAGTAGTGTAGATAATTTTATTTTAGTTCGCCATTTTATTCAGTTCTTTTCATTCATGTAGGTATCAGAATAATACTACCAATACAAATCATTTAAGATGATGATTCATCTTTTAATAAAATGAGCTTTTGATTAAAAAAAAACTTACTAGTTTGTGTCATTTATTAATTCAGAGTCTTCTTATTCTGCTCTATGTCTGTTATTTGTCTTCTTTATCTTTCAACGCTCTAACCAAAGAGTTAAAATTTAACAGGTGTCGGTATATACGAAAATGTGTAAGGATTATTGACCAGCTGGAGCGAGGGGATATTTGATATATTCCCTTCGTGGCGTACCCGAGGGCGTAGCTCGAGGGAACGCCACAGGGGGAATATATCACATATCCCCGAGGGACAGGTCAATAACATGCTTTTTTTTCACCTTGTGAGGTTTTTTAAAACAAAGAAAGTATTAATTTTTCGGAGAGTAACATTCCGTTCAATTCAAATGCAAAAAAGCATGATTCTGGAAGGCCGCATTGGGATCACGGCACATAGCCCGTTTCGCAGATACGGCAGCCATATTGATTTTGCCCCCAGGGCATCCCATAATGAAGATTGAAAACAAAGGAATATATTAATTTAAATGCTCATTATGGGATGCCCTGGGGGCAAAACCCTGTATCTGCGAAACGGGCTATGACGAAGCGAGATGGTAAACATGTTTTGCTTTCGCCAAATTTGCATTGAGCACGTTGCTTCGTTATGAGTAGAAGGAGGGAGAGAGAGAGAAGAAAATGTATGGACAGTACTCGTGGTCTCGCCATGGCCCAACTGCCCGGATGAATGGAGTGGTTGCGGTGTGTTTTCCAAGGGAAACCGGCGGAAACATATCCAGGTTCAAGGTTAAAACGAGGCGTCATGCATTATTGAAGACTCGAAACCTGAATGGAGGTACGATACCATCGAATAATGTTATTAACATTTCGACTTTTGGTCGCAACCGGCAAGTTAATTACGTAGGGATAAGATTGATGAAGTTGTCTTTTTATGTAAACAAAAAATATTGACCGATGCTAGAGTGTTTTCTTTGTTATATATATATATATATATATATATATATATATATATATATATATATATATATATATATATATATATTATTCACAATTTAAAAATATGCCCTATTTTGTCTTCCCGTTTGTGTTATTCTATTATTAGGGGAATAAGTCGAGGGGAATATGTCGGGGGAATATAACGAGGGGAATATATATTCAGAAAACGGCAAACTGATCCTTACGGCAAGGTGATGAAGGAGTAAATAAAAGAATAAAACAAAATTTATATTTAAACGAATTTGCCCAATATTTCGGTTTGAAAACAAACCTTCTTCAGGGGCTAACAGAAAAATGAAAAATACCGTAAGGATCAGTTTGCCGTTTTCTGATTTTATACAAGTAATTATTGTACTGATCCAGGTCTACAACTGGGAGATCCGGCACCACTCAACGGTTTGTCGCTGTGGTCTTGCTGATATTTTATATTTTAGAATATATATTCCTTTGTTTCGATATTGTTATCAGCTATTGTTTTCAGCCCCGCCTCTCCCCTGTTTCAATCGAAGCCGCAACCAGCTTTTCAGATACTGTAATGAACGGGGTTACGTGATATATTTCCCTGAAAAAAAACAAAGAAATCTGAGCTAGGTGGACAATAAGATAAATCTGTCCTCGACAAAACAAAAATAGAAAGCCGTATATTCTCAAAAGAAGCCAATATAGAATAACTGCAAGATCAAAGAGAAATTATAACAATTAAATTAGCATGACAAAGAAACAACATATATGAACCAGCCCCTTGGCAGATAGTATCTGGAGTACCGAGCATGCGCGGTAGGATACAACACCCAAAACGACAGCTACAACGACTCCACGCGGGAAAAGTGCGCTGTTTATTTCAACGATCAAATAGAGTGATTCGAACCTGTTGGGTAGAGCTCTATTTGCGCATAAACAGACAGATAACTTCAGTCTAAATAGCACGAAACAGTTATTATGTTTCGAAAATAATATATCTAGAAGAAAACAATTAGAAATTGCGATGAAAAGAAGTAATATTAGAATTCTCAACGGAAACAAAATTAATTCTTAATTCTAGAAAAAAATATAAAATTAGCACTATATAAAATAGCACCACAAATGAATTTTAACTTACCCTTTTAGTCTAAAACAACTTCTTCTAACTAGTTATACAAGAAATGCAACGAGACCAGTAAGACCACAGGTTTCCCAAGCTCAAAATTCGTCTTTTTGATGTGTTTTTGAGAGCCCTTTTGGCGATCACCGGATCGCGTCGATCAAAAACTACATTTTGTATGATTGCGTTAAGATAAATCTGACACCTCCACGCGCAGAATAAAGCAAGATATTCGCGAGCATTCAAGAGTTTCACTCGACTTTATTCGAAAATTTCCTTGAATTATCACAATAAGTTCGCTCCATTGAATTAGTTCTCTGCACGCATTTGCATCCAAAATGGGCTGAAGCCGCAATCAAACAAAATGTAGGTTTTGATCGACGCGATCCGGTGATCAAGCAAAATTTCCTGCGACTTCAGGATATTCTCTGGCAGCAGCTATCTTCGTCGAAATGGCCCTCAACGCAGAGCCAGAAAAAGCGTTGCGAACAATACAGCTTTCAGAAAACATCCCTTGGGAGCCCTAGTGTGACACTTGATTCGTGACAAAATGTATCTTTCCCTCCGCTGGATGGTCGTGTTGTAAGCGCGTGACTTGGTTCAAGTGGACCAATCAGAGTTGAGGTTGAAACCAGATACTTGTCGTTGAGTAATGACCGTTGGCGCGAGGTCGGTCACAAACATATCTGGAAAGCCGAATAGGCGAATTTAAAGCAAAATATCTCGTTCTTTACGTGTCTTTCGACCGCCGAAGCATATGTATGTGGAGTGAAATTTATTGGGCTCTATGGAACTGTTGGTTTTATTGCGATTTGGGACTTTTCCTTTTGAGGAGAGAGCGATTTGTGGAGTGACCTCTGGTCAGCGATCGATGCAGTGGTCTGCCTTTCCTTCTTTTTAGAAGGGGAGACAACGACTTCGAACAACTTCGCTAAATGGCGTCGGAATGGCTTTAAATTCGGTACAAGACACAAGTAAGCGACATAATTGAGGTAGGTAAACTTTATTTCAAAATCGATAGTTATTTACCCAATTTTAGAGAATCCGTGATTTTCTTATACATTTCTCTATATACACAAGCTGTCGCATACACCGCGTATGTAGAGTCGGCCGCCCGAAGGGCTCTCAAAATCAGATCAAAAAGACGACTTTTGGGTTTGGGAAGCCTGTGGTAAGACCAGTGAAACTAAACAGTGCATGCATAAATTTGCATGCACTAATATGACACACGCCAAAAAAAGGAAAACTTTATAGAGGGCAAACCTTTATTACTTCCGGTCTGCAAATGCAGCCCAGACTAATCACAAAATCCCCCCCTCGCCCCGTCACAACGAAAAAAAAATACAAGAAATAATCCACCAGTGAAGAGCAAAAATATAATAATATAATGGCTGCGGTCACATCTGGGCTACTAACAATAGTTAAGACGGGGATAACTATAGTTAGCTATTTCGGTAATGTGACCACTTCTCTGTTCGCTCTAACTATAGTTAGAAAAGTTACGCCTCGGTGATCCAAAACAGTACAGACAAACTATAGTTATAGCCAAGAAGGGTTCATGGGTTAGTCTTAAGTTTACAAACAAACAACCAATCAAAATGTGACAATTCTTTTCGCACGTGCGAGATGAGCATATATAAATATGCAAAATAAAAACCAAGCCTGAAGCGAGGGGGAAAACAAAAACAACAAACAAAAAATTTACATCGATACAACAAGGTAGCAAAACGTGTACCCGGCGTCGAGCATCCGTTAAAATTCCCAGCTTATTTCTCATTTTTCTCCGACGGTTTGCCGTACGAAAAAAATAAATAAGAAGAAAAACTAGACACACTTTACGTCGGTCAACCATGTAAACATTTCACGGATCAACAATAAGGACCGTCACGAACCTCTTTTAATTCTGACGTCATCCACAGGCTAATTAGAACTAACTGTAGTTAACTGCGTGGTCATCCTCGGAGACCCAGGGGCAATTAGTTGGGACGCGACGAAAATCGGCATAAGTTTTCAAGAAAGGCGACGGGGCTCTTTTCGCCTTTCTTGAAAACTTATGCCGATTTTCGTCGCGCCCCAACTAATTGTCCCTGGGTCTCCGAGGATGCTGCGTGGTGTGACCACAAAGTCGACCGAAAGCACTAACTGCAGTTAGGTATGGCGTCACGTAACTTGAGACTTACTTAAGTTAAACTTTAGTTACATCGTAGATGTGACCGCAGCCAATAGCTGGCACAATGACCGAGATTACGGAAACATTTCTTCGAATGGCTGTGTCGCAAGTTCTTCCTAGGTTTTGTTCCAATTAACTTATCGCATGCTGTGTTCACACTAGGGCGAAACATGTTTACTCTGATCAGGTGGTGTATTGCGCGAATAATATTTATTTGTTCTTACCTCACGAAGTAGTTTCAATCTAAGCCAGACGAAACACGTTAGTATATAGTGCAAATGTCGTCTTATTGTTAAACACTGCATTGCTCTTCGTTCCCAAGGGGCTAACAAGTGAATGAACCACAAAATCTTGCAACCTCGACCTCTGTTTTTTTTTTTTTTTCTCCAATTGCAACAAGAAACTTTATGCGAGTTAATGCCTGTTTTGTGAAATAGTATGAGTTATAGAACCAGGAGTGAAACGTGTTTTTAAGTTATTATAAAAAGTAACTGAACAATGAAATTGTAAATTAACATGTTTGCGGGGAAATGTTCATTGTAAATCTGTTTCGGTCTTGATGTCTACACAGCCGCAGTGTTAAATATTTTCTTTCCTGTCTGGTCTTGCTGTTGTGCAACATGACAGACAGAAACGGTCTAATGTTGTTTTTAAATTTGCAATCGCGTGTGAAAAGTCAAACGCAAACTTCTGGACTAAAAATGACGGCGAAACTAGAGCGTGACATGATCAACTTACTATGTCGATTTCGTCTTAAGACTATCGACTGTCCGGTTCGAAACCAAGGGTCCATTTGCTGTATCAGTCAATTCAAGATCTCCTCTTTGGAGTGTCTTTGGTATCAAACATTCACTATTTTGTGGCCAACGTCCATAACATGCGTGTTTTGAAATTGGAAAGAGGACCGGCAGAATGCTGCATTTTATTTGGACTGTTCATGTTCCTACTTTTGCCAGCAGGTACATGTATGTTGCAACTTTCGATTTTCAACCTCAATAGAGCAGACAGTTAAGGTTGCAGAACTGACTTAAGGTAAAAAACAAAACAGGCATGATGAACACATTTCTTATGGGACATTTACCGTAAAAAGACCTTAAAAACTGACTCCATATTTAACTTCGATATAGTCAACGGGGAATATCGTAAATTATCGACTTTGTTCGAGCGAAATCAGCTCTGCCGGCGAACGGAAACACTTTTTACAGCGCCGGCTATTTTATTGAGAGTTCAAAATGGCACTCGAAAAACGAAAAATAAAATTGCTCGGAGATTTTGGAGATAACTACCCGCAATTTAAAGCTATAGGCATGCCTATTTTATAATACGAAAGAAAATTTCATGGGAGTCCGGATCATAGAGAGCTTTCTTGATTCCGGATATCTCAGAAGAGAAGCGGACTCACCATACGTTGGGTATTTATGGGTAATATGGCGAAACATTGTATTTTTTCAGTTTAGCTTTCAATGTTAAGCCAGAAAATAAAAATCATTTATTTTTGATCCGACAATTTCAAATTCGATTTGATACCTGAGGTTTGAAAATTGTCTCCTGAAACATCAATTTTTTTTTTTAACTTCAACTTCCGTTCTGTAAGTCTGTGGCAATCGGGTAAATAAACCAGGATAAATTTGAGTAACTTAGGGCCTGGTCGCACTACAGTCGAAAACAAAAATTAGCCCGCGCAAAATGACATAAAAACAAAAACATTCCACTAAAAGCGTGTCCCACCGGAGCGGTTTCTTTTGTTTTCCTCGATTTTTGCTCGGGCTTATTTTTGTTTTTTGACTGTAGTGCGAAAAGGCCCTTAGTTCCAAAATGAACTTGTTAAAGTCAGTTCTACTACCTTTTGGCAAATCTGTTTTGTTATTCCCTAGGGT